>MU269991.1:9757266-9889766 GCA_021432705.1 Caranx ignobilis | reverse complement strand
AGTGCTTCTTTTGAAGACATGGAGGTGGAGGAGGAGCTGTAGCATTGCAGCTCCTTCCACCAGTCTTCCATATATCACCACCCGTCACCCATTTATCAGTCCTCTCAAAGGTCTGAGACTTGTCATCCACTTATTAGATAGTTTTATTCTTTGATTGTTGTAGATCTAATCACTACTGAGGCTAAGTCAGAGAGCATGAAAGCTTTTGTACACACTGAAGTGTTTTTTTCCCTTTCTTCACTCAGCACCTATTTGCATTCAAATGCAAAAAAAAAAAGACAAGAAGGGCACAGTGTGGAAATGAAGACTCTATATTTGAAGACGAAAGTGGACAGTATCACTCGTGCAACCCAGATTTGAAAATGGCTCACCACTGGGCTTGTTGAACAGAAGCGGCGGATGATGCCGAGAAAATCGAAGCTATCATAGAACAGTGTCTGGCAGATTACAGCATGTCAAAGCCCGGGTGTTAATCACAAAACCTGCAGGTGCTGCAAGTCTGAGTGAGGAGGAGACTTTTTTCAGTGGGGTTGTTGAATTTCCCTTGGATCTACACATGTTTATTTACATGTAAATGGTTCCTGCCTTCATTTTTTCAGGGACTTTCTTTATGGCTCTTTCCTGTTTAGAAATGTGCCACTTACTTTGCAGCGAGGCTTAGGGAGCAGCATCAGTTCAGTGAGCTGAGGGGCTTGTGTTGTATTACACACAAATCCATTTATAATTGAAAAAATGATAATTTTCTACATTTGATGAATGGTAACACTAACAGTGTTGTATATGAAAATGAAATGGCTGTGGGTGAAAGTACCGAACACATCTCGTCACCACTTAACCCTCTTGAATTTTCCTCTGAGGAAATCTGGGGCTTTTCCTGGATGGTGAAAAGATCCTCCGCTGATCGTTTTTCCTCCACTCTACAGCTCTTTATGAGTGACTTTCTATGAACATTTTGCGATTCGCCCCAGAGGTTTCTGCCGAGAATCAAATTTGTGGCCTCCCAAATTGGCCCAAATGGAAGCACAAAGCAGATCAAAGGGGAGACTGTCTGTGACTGTGATAATCACGCTCATTTATTAGCATTAGAACATGCCATCGCAACTAATTCTGCAGTTACATATATTGATGAAAAATTCTTCACTCACCTTCTTTAATTCACTTACTGCCTGATACAAATCTCGCTTTAGACTTTTTTCATTTCCCATGAATAATTGTAAAAGAGATTCTGATAAAGTTGACTACTCCAACACGAGCCCCACTACAGATAATGCTGAGACTTTCTCTCCAGACCGAATGTCCAGGATGGCATGCAAATATCACTCACACATGACATCCCCGCATCCTCATACATCAGCCAGCTGGCAGGACAGAGCCATGCAATAACAGCATCACTAGAAAGGAATCCTTCATCGACTACAACGGCCTATTTTGCAAGAATCTTGGCAGAGACAGAATAATCACTGTCAGGACTATAAATGTTTCCCCGTGCTTTACAATGAGGACGAGTTGGCAGGTGCTTCAAGCATTTGCACTGTTGTCTGCAGTGTAGTAAACCAAATAGATGCTGGCTGTGGTGCAGTAGTATCTCGTCTGATTGTGCTGGCTAATGTTGACCTTGAGACTGAAAAATAAACAGCATACGGGAAGCTAGAAGTGACATGATGAAAGTTTGATGATGGGATGGCATACAGAGTGTGCTCGGTCTGTTGAGACCTCATTGAAGCTCAGAGACCATGCTTTTAGTGCCACAAACACCCTCCCACACACACACACACACACACACACAGTGTAGCTGATTTATGGGGAAGTGCAGAGATTGAGAGCTGCTTTATGAATGATATTTATGTGATTCGATTCTATTAAACTATAGGGAAATTCATAAAACATCAATTCTGCTATATATTTTTCTCTCTTGAAAACAAAGTGTCTAAGAAACAAAGCTATTTTAAAAATCTATTGAATATCAATATAAAGTTTTCACTGCACTATGCAATATGGAAACTCTTTTCCACAAACACTCTTATCTCAGCTTTAATATACAGACATCTCCCATGTGGAGAAAATATTTCATGACTGAGAATAAGTCAGAGGAAAACAAGCTTTCCACACAGCTGATTGTCAGTTCTTTTCATAGTGCTCAACTTCTCCGTCTTGTCACAGTTATTTATTTCTTTTTTTATACATTCACTTATCCATATTACCCTGAGCAGTAATAACAATTTCACAGCACTGGAGCAAACCTGCACCTCTGGTGGCCATGCTTCAAGAAGCAGCTGGGTCAAACTGCCTATTGTCCTTGCAAATGCATAAGGTACGCGTAGCATTTATGTACACATCAGTACCAGTCAGTGGGGCCCTTTGACCTGATTAGCAGACATCTGCTGTGGCCAGAGGGAGTGTTCCCGTACGGACACTGTGGGAAGACCTGGTAAAAGAAATCTTCCAAGCAGTATTACAACAGCAAGGAGCTAATCAGAGAGTGACAGAGTGTGAGAATCATTGTTATGGCGTGTATGTAATTTGTATACCTGCCTGGTTGTGGGAGCTATCATATTGCTAACGAGTAAAAGCGTATTAACCTCTTGTATTTTGCTGATGCCATTAATGGATTTGCATGTCAATAGCAAAAATAAACATTTTGTCATTGATACTTATTTAGCCTATGTTTATATGTGTTTACAAGTGTGCATGTCTCAGGTGTTGTATACAGCCTTAATTCTCACATTAAAAGAAAAAGCCGAAAGGCATGCAGACATCCACCACTCCACCGCTGGGCCCCTAATCAGAACAACCGTAATTTTCCAGCCTTCCTCTCTGTAATTTAAAAACACCTGCTTTGTCGGAGGATTGTATTGCTCCCATTTGATTAATTTTGTCAAGGCTAAATGGCTACTAATCAATGGTAGCAGCAAATCACACAATGGTTTGATTTGCTTCCTGTGATTCAGGGAAAGTAAGGACAGGCCAAATCTTCGGGCCTGAACCACTTTTGCTTTCACTTTCCTTTGTTCTCTTACATGGTATTGGGGAGAGCTGCGAGCCACATCACGGCCACTTTGACATCTTGCTAAACATACACAGACGGAGGGATTTTCGATCTCCTGCTTCACTTGAGTTTTACATTTTCCCTGCAGGACCACTGAGCAGCCGCTGAACCATCCATTGTTTCATCATCCACCATACTTTTACTGTCTCTTTCTCCGTTCCCTGTTAGCATTAATAGCTTTGAAGTTTTGCAATGTTTTGTCAATAAATAACACTTACACCATAATGTTTTTACTCCACCTCATACCCATTCACACTTTCCAGAGAAGCACTTCAGTAAATCCTCACGTCTCTATGTTAATGCATCCTCTCTGCTTATATTTCAAATCAGTGCGTTATGCTTCAGGGAAGCTGCACTGAGCTACATCCAGGCACAAAACCTCCGAATTGCTGTTGAACATTCTCCACTTTTTTCTCCTCCTCTATTTTATGAATTCTGTAAACAGGCATATGGGCATTCCAGTGTGACCACCGTTAAGTGTACAACCTGCACATGTGTTTGCTCATGTGCAGCCATACACATGACTTTCAACATAAATATGAGTGTGTATGTGCCTTGTTTGCGTGTGTCTAATGTTCAGCCTGCTGAGTCCTAAGTGTGGTGGGAGCTTGGAAAATAAGCAGTGGTCCATGAAGCTAACTAAAGCTCCAACCTGATCAAATGTGACAATTATGATAGTGCTACTTGGTACGAAGCTCTCATCCGGCTCCCCCCAACCCATCCTCCTACCCAGTCTTCCTCTCTGCAAATGCCACCTCCTCTCTCCATCCTCTGGTTTGCTGCCCTTCTCTCTAACATGCAATGCGAACCAATCCTCTGTATTTTTAACTTGATCACAACAAACTTTTCTCAGAGTTTTACATCCCTTTTAAACATTTCATTCCCAGCATCTCTTCACTACAGTTATCTTCAAACGTGTGATTTCTTGTTGAGTAAAATGCTCTCATAGTTGTTTTACATTCATAAAATCCAAAATACATTCCTGCTGGCATGAGTCAAATGATGGCATGTTTGGGTGTCCTGAGGTCTTTTTGAGGATGTGAGGATGTCTGTGTCTTTAGAGCTGAGGTTAACAGCCAAGATTAACGGCACAGTGGAGCTTGTTCTTGTCTTCTTGAAAAGGATGTAAATAAGAGTCTACAGCCATTGTGATCCTGCAGACAAAGGGGCTCTTCAAAGGGTCATAAACACAGCACAAACAACAAAAAAAAAATCACTGGCAGCTCTCTTCCATCCCTGGAATACATTGCCAACAATCGTTAACTCTCCACAGCCAGAAACATTGTAAAGGACTGTTCACACCTCGACCACCACCTGCTTGACCTTGTCACCTTCTGGCAGGCACAACGGGCAATTAGAGTCATAAACAGTTTTTTTTTTCCCTAAAGCCATTTGCAAACTTAATCAACACAATCATGTAAAATGAAGACAGTCATTGTGCTGCTGTCCTCATCCCACAATTTTCTACTGCGAAGAATCACATCAACACTTATAATAATAATCAATGATGCAGTAAATGTCTACTTCTATTTTGGACATATTATGTTCTTGTGTTTCAAATACGTTTCAGATGGTTCAGCTTGTTGATCAAACGTACTGAATGTAATGTGCAGAGGCAAATGCTTGAATTGTTAATATACACAAATTATACTTTCAGTTCAATTTCATAAATTGTTTGTATGATTTATCAATATCTACAAGTATCGGGTACCAGCAGAGCAAATATAGCAGTGTTGAGCCCTACCTTTTAGAAGGTCTGGAAGATAGATTCTCTCAGTCGCCGTTTTCATTAGCATTCTGGGTACAAACTGGAGGCATCCCTGTAAAGATCAGACCAGAACAAGCATACCTGAGTATAAGACATGAGTGAGATTTTCCCTGGAAAAAAGGAAATTTAACCTTGGCTGACTTCGGTCAGCTGCGTTTATATATATAGATGTATATATAGGTATTCTTCCCCATGATAGTGCAGCTACTGAACCAGACTGAAAGACCTTTTAAAGGTTCAGAAGACCTTTGCATGTGTTTGGAGTTCATTGGCCGATGAGAATGAGACACCATTAGGTTACAATAGTGAACTTTTTCACAATATTCTAATTATTTGATCTAGTGAATCTGAGGTTTTCATTAAAGGTACTGTAAGCCATAATCATTACAATTAAAATAAATGAAGACATGTTCAGTCAATATATGAGTTTTACTATTTGAATTGAAGTACTGAAATGAAGACACTTTTCCATGATATTCTAATTTATTGAGATGCACCTGTGCAGGTGAAGAGAAAAAACAAACAAGGACTACTATGTTGTCAGTAGGTTGAAAATGAATTTGAAATTTTCTATAAGGGCACTATTCTTTTGCAGTAATAAACTCCCCAACAAAACAGTTTCACAGCTTTCTGCTGGAGATGAAAACTATAGTGTCAGTGACCATACGTTAAAAAAAAAAAAAAAAACCTGTCAGAGGAAGGAGATCAAATAAATTGAATCGCCTTCGGCAAAGAGAACCATAAAAAGAAGAGGTTTTTGGAATAAAAACATAAAGCACAAACTAAATTTCGAACCGGCATGCAATATGTTGAGGCCAGCATGCATCACGTCAAATTGAAGGTGTACATAAAGTCAGACACACTCATTGCCGGTATTTTATTACACATCCTTTGCAGCATGTAGATAGATGTCTGACCAATCAGAATAAACAAGTGCCCTTTGGAGCCAAGAGGCAGCGAGAGGTCTGAGAACGGCCAAGAGGGTGCAGGGGGAGGTGGATGAGACAGACAAGGATCAGATCTCTCTTGAATGGGTTTGAAAAGGTTTCTTAGACTTAAAAAATGCTTCAGCATCTTTTCTCATATGAAAGAGTTAAAAAAAACGGAGGACATGTATGAGCTGAGGTACTTTGAGGTAGAGAGCGTTCACATAAAACAAGCTACTTGAAACTTGAAAATAACTGTATATTTCAGATTGTGTTATAAATGCATTTTGACCTTACAGTTCTTATGTTATAATCCATGACTTGGATATGTGAATAAAACAAGTGGGTTTTAGATGTGTTATGTTGCAAACAGTGCTGTCACTGTACAAATGCTAGCATGCTAACATTCACACAGTGATTGTGCCAACATGCTGATAATTAGCAGCAGGTTTTGACGAAGAAAGCAGAGAGCATTTATTTATTTTTATTTTATTATTATTATTATTTATTTGTTTATTTTTAGCTTCCCATCATGAGTCTGACAGAGCCATCGGGGTGCAATACTAAATTGGTGGTTTGCTCTTTTAAGGGATCTCTGAAGTGATTTCAGCTCATCCAGTGGGGGATATGAATATCTGTATTAAATTTCATGGTTATCCTTTTGATATTCGTTGCCGAGATATTTCAGTCTGGACCCAAGCAGCGGGCCAACCCTCAGATCAGCGTCGCCATCCCAAGATTTAGTTAAAATTTTTTCAATAAAAGAGGAATCAAATGGTGCCAGAGTGAAGGGTTTAGTTTATGAAAGCGGGAGAGACTCTGCTGAGTCTTTGGCACAGTGACATCTGTATTTACTCTAAATGTGCCTGAGTGAGATGAGACATCGTAACAATTTTATCAGCAACTTTTACACTGTGGAATATTTACTACAACAATCATGTGTAAGAGGACATGAAAGGACACAACCCTGCAGCGAGCCGGCAGAAGTACAAAGGGACTCAGATGCTTCTACAATTTTATTCTTTTAGCTTAATTTGCATGTTATTTACTGTAATGTGGCTATTCATCTCTGTCTCCTGCACTCATGATGGTAGGTGAACACAAGTCAGACTCATCATGAAGAGCCCAGGTTTCTATTCCCCTTATGCTATAAATCACTCACATCCGGGGGAATGTGTCGTGAGTGGTGGATTTCCTCATACCCACGCAGACAACCATTTTCACCCTTGGCGCCACTGTTAAATTTCAACATTATCTAAGAGAGAAAATTCTTTCCTTCATCTGACAGAGACAGATCACAGGCTCAACCCCCCCCCCCCCCAACACACACACACACACACACTCCTCACCCACCCAACAGTATAACTTCTCCATGGTCATCTTGGTCTGTCTGCTCCCCCACCCACCCCCCTCTGTGCAGATATCTATCACCTCTCTGCGGCCTTCTTCCCATATATCTCCCCTGGTCCCTCCATCTCATCTCTCTTTCTGCTCTATTCATCCCATCTCTCCAGCCCCCTGCCCATACATTTAAGAGCAGCTGAAGCCCACAGCAGACCACACTTTGTTGCCCCATCCATCATGGTTGACTGTAGGCCAAACAGGTCCAAGAAAAAAAAAAAGCTATGATTTAAGTCTACCTTGTTGTCAGCTGGGTGGGCTACTCTGTGGGGCCACAGCTGGTTCCTAGGACTAAAAAGAAACCTTTGAAAGAACTTCGGATAACTTCTGATCTGACCCTCAGCTGTGATTACAACTGTTTGCATAATTCAGATTTTCTGCCTTGATTGGGAGGAATGACCACTACAGACAAACATTTTCAGGCCTCCTCTCTGAAAATGTTTATTATAAACATGAACTGATGGCAAATCTGTATTTGATATTTCTCCTCTCACCAAACAAGTACGTTTTGTATGTTTTGTATTGTATGCACAGAGTAGAGCCAAAAATGTGGCTGGTGGTACACAGTCTAACTGGGTTTACTGTGTTGGATTAGAATATCATTTTAAGTGTTTAATCATGAATTATCACACTGGAATGGCACAGTAGAAATGATGCTGATTGGCTAGAAGGCACAATAAGTGGTTTGAATACATAAAATTTTGTGGTGTTGGAAAATAAAAAGCACTTGATCTGCTTGAATAAAGAGCCGCAGGGAAAAGCAAATCCACACACAAATTTAAGCTGAACATACTTTCCATATTTTTTTCTATTCGCTTCCACATTCATTTCACTCTTTTATCATGTTACAGTTATGATGTATATAAGAATATGTATTTTTTGTTCTGAGTATGAAAAACCTGCAAGGTTGGCTGGTGGGTCCAGGTGAACAGGCCAGATTGGGAGGATGACTGGGAGCAGTGCCCGCTTTGCTGTGACATCACAAAGTTACAGACGTCCTGACAGCAGTTTTAAAGCTCAGTTTCTCAATACAGGCCATGGGCCCTGTGAGAAAATACAAAAACACACAGAAATCTCACTCAATTAATGAAATATGTACATTTGTCATATTATGTAACTGTGGTGGCATAAAACGCAACAAAGAAAAGGTGATGGGAAGTGGTGGTTAGGATGGCCAGCCTTGACTGGCTGTAAGATCAGATGTTCTCTTCTACACATGCATATCACATCTGAAAACCATGTGGAATTCAACCATTGAATGTTCTGAAAAAATGTCTTTTTTAACTGTTTCTTTGCACAACAGTGAGTGACATGAAATGTTATTCAATTGCACTAACTTCATGAATTGTGCTTTAAAGATTAAATAATCTTTCCCATAGAAGACAGGATCTAGAACTCATCAAACTGTTTGTGTATCAACAGTGTGGCAGATACCTGCGACATCTCTCCTCACCAGACATGAACCTAATTGAGTGTTTACGGCAGATGAAATACGACGCATTGTTGTACTCAATCACCACGAGGTGGGCAGAGTGAGGCAATGAATAAAACCTGGCGTGACAGTAGTGATGACGGTTGATCTTGCCCTCCAGGAGATGAGTTAGCAATTTCATGCCAAAAGAAAACACCCATCACCATTAGAGAGCTACACTCACTGAAGAATTGCTGCAATTTTCATCATTTTGACAATACCAAAAGGGAATCAAGATGAGAGCGAGATTGCTCCGGTCTACTGGGGAGGAGAGAGTTGGACTTTCGAGGGGGGTGAGTGACAAATGCTGAATTCATGGAGCTAGAGTCGATCGGAGATGTTAAGTAACTGATCGCAAGTGAGGGAGTTAGAAATGGGTGCGAGGCTAATGGAGAAAAGACTGTACAACAAAAACGGTTTCAGTTTCACAGACCAATAAACCCCACATATTAACAGTTACTCATCTCTCTCGTCTTCTTTTCTTGTCTTCTCACTTAATCTCTCTCCCTCGCTCTGTTTTGCTTTTCCTTCCCTCTTTGCTACTCTGTGTTTAGCCTCAAGACAGGTCTTCTATGGGCTCTTAACTAAATGGGATCTTTGCTGAGGCTATTGTTGAGAGCTGGGCCATGGCATAGACAGCACGCTCCAATAAGCACTGCAAACACTAAAAGGTAAACGCCACGGTTCTCAGTCCCAAGACTCTTTTTCGATTATGTGTGCGAGTGGGGAAAGAAGGCGTGAGGGGAGGGATAGGAGAGCGGGAATCATTATCGATAACATGACACATGTTGTACAGTTTACTATGTTTTCTGCTGCACAAGCATAAACACGCTGTGAAACCGCGCCAAACCACAGGTGATGGTTTGGCTCTCACATGGCAGTAATGAGCACTTACTGTACCAATGGTACATGTATGGTCTAACAGCGTAAAACTTAAACTCTCCAGCTACATGTACGCTTCTGAAGAGAAATTCTCATTTTGGCTCCATGTTAGCCTCTAACAGTCCATCCATAATTCATACATGAGGTATCTTTTAATAGCTGGGCTGACAAAGAATCACAGCATGTGCTCAGTGACACAGAAGAAAAACATACTGCACACACTGAATGCGATTCATACTCAGTGTTCAGTGGGTCATGAAATATTTAGGAAAAAAAAAAACACGTGGCTGTGTGTTTGTCGGGCAGACGGATGGATTTGTTGAGCGAAACATACTGTCGCAACAGAAGCAGGAGTGTCGTGACCTCACAAGCATAAGGAGAAAGAAGAAGAAAACCTGTCCAAACAGCGCTGTCACATGGTGCCTGACTGCAGTAGAAATTAAATATTTACAATGTACACTTTTTTTTATTCTTTTGGAAAGCTGTTTTAGGCCTGAGAGGTTTTGAAGGCCCAGTTACTGCCAGTCTGTCCATCGGCTGGATCTCTTGTTTTAAGGTACTGCGTTTATGACGCTGCAGTAACAGTATAAGTAGCTCCAGACCATATAACACTGTAATATATGTTGAAGTAGAGTGAAATTGGCTGATATTGTGGGTGATATTAGTTGGATTTCAGTTTAGGTTTTGCTGCATATTTGAACTATTACTTGTCTGCACTTGTTTCCATCCATGATCACTGTGTGGATATGAGATTAAAAGCTGCAGTGGAAGACTAAAACAGGACACAATTAAAAGGATGCCAGTCAAATCTCTAAGGGTGGAGAGCTATGTACAAAAAAAATTGAATGTGAAGGAAATGCTGAATATTTCATATACTGTACATCATGACTTATTCAGGCTGTTTCCATTGCACTTTGTCACATTTTGTTTTTATCAACACACCAACTTCTCCCCCTCTGCCAAGCATAAAAATATTTGTGATATATCAACTTTCTTTCACATTTGAGTTCCTCCCACTGTTTGTTTTTTCCACACACTAAAATGAAATGTGCATAAAAACAGGTGGAGAGGAGCTCTCAAGATGACTGCAAAGAGAAAGCCACACTAATGATGATATCTACTAATCATTTGAGCCAACAGTGGACAGATATGAGTCATTGTATGTCACCAGGTTTATGGAATATCAACAGAAAACCTTTCTATAACACGACATGTTGGCGCACCTAAAGACTGCAAAATGAGGGGAATCAGAGTAAGCAGTCATTTAAAAAACGGTATGAAACTGACAAAGTAAGCTCCAGAGAACTGTAGGTCTTGTGCATGTGAAAACCCCTTGAAGCCTGGGTGTCATGATGAAAAAGGTTTTGAAGAGCTCCCAAAGTGGTATCCTGGGGGAGTGTCCTTTAGAAATGTTTTTGTGCTCAGTGTCTCCTTTTGCTTTTCCTGACATTTTTATTTTTTCCCCCTGAGGGTGTCAAAAAGAAGACATGAGAGGGGCAAACATTTAAACAAGGAGATCAGCTCAGGTTTCACCAGCAGGAACAAGCTTCACAATGCTGCACTACTTTACAGGTTAGTGACCCGTAACATTACCACAGTTACACAGGAATGTAGCTCATGGCCCACTTGAAAATCTCAAAAATGCTGAAGGCCAACGTCCAATCCTCTGACAATATGGAGGCCAAAGCATAGTACTTTTTATTTTGCTGAACAAACAATCAAAAATTCAGGACTGAAGTGAAAGCAGGGGAAGCTCAATTTTTCCTCTTTGTTTGATGAGGACATCATTTGTCGATTGATCATCTCTCCTGACTATCTTTCCTTTTACCACTATTCTTACCATGAGTGTCATACTTGACGGCAGAATCAGACTGAGATGACACACATGTATACAGAGTGGTCTGGAAGCCTCAGTATTGAGCGTTGTTAAAGATTTCTTAATGTGTTCACATTTAGTTTTATAATTTAACCTTTTCACCAAAATTGTACAGTTTTGCGATTGATCTGATCCTGGTCCTACATGCTATACCTCAGACTCTGATCCTGGTCCTACATGCTATACCTCAGACTACATGTTGCAAACAACTGCTTTATTAAAAGTTACAGATGCCAACATGGCACACAGGGATATTTATTAAATGTTACTATTATTCATTGCTGCTTCATTTGTGATTTAAGAATTTATTGCTCTAAGCAGAGTTGTATTTTATCAGATCAATCATCCACATCATAACTTCCAGAGGCTTGTAACTAACTTCTAAAGTTGCTGTATAACTTGATGAACTTGTTACCATTCATTTTTTTTATGTTCTCCTCTTTTTCATATTCAGTGACAAACTGCGTGATGTTGCCTTTCAATGAGCGCGGCTCCACCTGTTTCCCTCACTTGCACACATTTTGTTTACTTGCCGATGTGATAAAAGCATCTGTTTTGTGACATTAAGTGGGGTTTTATGACTTCACATCATGTATTTATTAGCCCTATGGAAGAGTGCTGACGCAGCAGTGGGACATTTTATATTTTCTGTGGAAAAAAAAGGGGGGGATGGGGTTCATATATTTTTAATATTTACCAAGTCAAAACAAAGAGAAATCCAAACATGAATCCTGGATTTTTTTTTCTATCTCTGAAGCATGTGTTGCTGTCCATGGTGCTGACTGCAGTGTTTCTGCTGATATGTACACACTGGCGAAATAAAAGAAACAGCTGACTAAACTACAGATATAAAATAGAAAGAAATGGGGAAGCGGTTGGCATGCTCTCCTATAGGTCCACTCAACCTCTTAAAGCTTAACTTTAATGGCAGGAAATACACAGTGCTCTGAACATGATCACTGTGAAGGATACAGTCTTATCCTCCCAGCAGAGGTGCAGTAACTTGTGGGGTGTGTGCCAGGCTGCTCTAACAGCTGTAGCAGTTTGTGGTTTCCCAATGCCCTCATTAGAGTCTTAATTGTGTTATCTTAATGTTTCCTTTGATTTTTGCTTAAGAATTTCAATACAAATGACTACACTGTACATATAATCTTCTTTTTGCCTCCTCAAAGATTAAGAGGGCTTACCGAATATTCAAACTAAGTAACATGATCTTCTCAGTTGTTCTGTACAGCATTAAACAGTAGCCAACAGCTTATCTGAAACTCATTTACCCTTCTCATTTCTGTACACCAGCAAATTTCAGGTGGACAAGTTTAACCTGAGGTGTGTTTGCTTTGCTGATGTCCATGTCCACTACCACGCCTGCAGCAGCCCGATGTGCATATTAAGGAATGTTCCTTAGTGTACAGTCTGCAGCCATCGCAGCTGTAAATAGGAGTTAGAGGCTGCAGCTCTACAGCTCAGCCGGCGATAATGATCTGTTCATGCTGTATGATAGAAATAGGAAAGGTTCCCATGGTAATGACCTCATCATCAAGATGTTGGCATGATCATAGAGTTGTTTCTGTGTGAGGGTTAAAACACTGTACATGATTAGAATAACAGTATGTGGGTTTAACTACACTGACCAAATCTGTAGTCGGTGTAAGGCATCCACATTTGTTTG
The DNA here is from genome assembly GCA_021432705.1 of Caranx ignobilis. Taxonomy (NCBI): domain Eukaryota; kingdom Metazoa; phylum Chordata; class Actinopteri; order Carangiformes; family Carangidae; genus Caranx; species Caranx ignobilis. Next base: position 9,876,727 of record MU269991.1, on the reverse strand, counting down.
GCTCTCAGGTCATTCAGAGCAAAGTCAGATATATAAGAGCTTTCAGGAGAATCTGCACTTCCCACTTAAGACAATGTGGTAATCCACTAATTAATATAATGTTCAGCCAAGGCTGATAGGAATTTTGACCTGATGATGAGTTTGAAGAAAAGCCATGGGATCAACATTGTTTATCCTGAGAAGCAAGTGAATGAACAAGATTTTAACCAACAAACAAACAAAACACTATAACAGTTTATATCATGAAAACAAGTGAATATCTATGAGGAATTAGCATGGTGTTAACAGATTTAATAGTGGATAGTACTACGCAAACAGTGCACAAAGTAACACTTTTGGAAGTGAATGCCTTGCATAATTATCTAACTGTAGTCAGCCTGGATTTGATGGTTCAAAGTAGCAGCGATCCTCTACAGACACAGAAGAGCAAAGGCCAAGTAAAAATGAAAAGTGGACGGAGATGGCCACGGGGTTGAAAGGGTCGTTACAGAACGAGTTGTCCCTTGGTGGGAAAAACACAACATGAATAAATGAAGAGGCAGGTTAATGAAAACCAACCTGAGCGATGTCTTCCTGTCAGCGCAGTAAAAGCTAAGGTCCACTCATTAGTGTCCACACTGTCCACACAGCTTTTGGATATATATATATATATATATATATATATATATATAGAAACACATACACACATGTTGATGTTTCCTGTACTGTCAGACTGTTGGCAGACTGTTGGCACACTCACTGGTAGAGCTGAGGATCCATGTTTTACTTACGTAAAGGGAATATATAATTGTCTACATAATAAAGTTGATTTTGTGGTTTTGATGAGACTGTGAACTTCTCTCTGTCTCTACACAGTTTTATTGTGGTTTTATTTTATTATGTTCTAGACAACTCTCAATAACACACCACCCATTAGCACAATTAAGCTCCCTCTTGTGTTTCATGCATTTTTGTTGTCTGTTCTGAATCATTTTGTGAACTCTTTTGGTTTATGAACATCATAAAAGACATATTTATTGATTACTTTTCTCTGTTAATAATGTTTACATGTGCATGTCATCAGTTAATAACAGCATGGCTCCTGTAAACACGATACAGGCATGTCTAAAGCATGGCTGCACTTGTGCTGTTGGAGGCACTGACAGTGCCGGCTTTTTCACAAACATGCCCAGAGACCATGTGGATGAGACAGTTGTATTGATACAAAAACTGCTGATTAACAGCTTACCTAAAATCAATATTCAGCTAACTGTGGGGAATCCAGCCTGTCTCACTATTTCCCAGCAGTTTAGTTTCATAATACAGAAGTGTGCATACACACAGAAATCTGACATCAGGTGTATGCATATTTATCTTCACTTGTGTGCATACAGATTATTAGTTTTGAACTGACACGGACCTTTATGCATTTGGCCTCAGATGTTCAGCTGTGATTTCCTCCTCTTTGTCTCCCTGTCTGGCTGGCAGCTTGCTCAGTTGGATATGCTATCTGGCTAATGTATGATTGATTGTTGGAATAAGAGACACTCCACTGCCCCCGACTTTCCTCCCTCTCAACATGGTTAATGGACCGGCCAAAGGCAGCTTTAGCTGTGTCTATACGTTTCTCTTACTGTGTTAGTGTATGTTTGTATCATAGACAGAAATAGGCCAGAGTATTTTGGGCATTTAGCATTATATTGATAGGTATTTACTCCATTGGTGCCTATGAGTGTATTCATGTGAAAGCATGTGAGCGGGTGCTCCCTCGTCAGCAAGTATCAGCGTGGCTCAGTATAAGTGGGAGTCACAGAGTCTGGCCCCGGCTGAGCTAAATGAAGCAGAATGAAACACGTGTTTGACGTGGAACGCGATTGAATCAAATGGCCCACTTATCGCATTACCCCCCCACCACCACCACCATCACCACCAAACACACACACGCACACATGCACTACCACCATCTCATACACACCAACCCCAACACATAACCTCTCCACAACCCCCCTACGCACATGTCCCCTCATCCACTTCTCCCGCTTCAACTTGTCCTTGAAATGCTGGACATGCAGTCCATCAAGGGTCTTTCCCTCAATGAGTCTGCCATCGAAAATTACCTAAGTATCCGCCTTCCTCCATCCATCTCTACTCCACACCCTCTTTTGCCTCCATCTGCAACCCTATTATATGTTTTCTATAATCCACCCTTCTATCCTTACAATAAACACTGAGGTCAGTGCAACGCTAAGTGCTTCCTGGCAATCAACATCGGTTTAGTGGTCAGTGGAATGTGTGTGTGTGTGTGTGTGTGTGTGTGTGTGTGTGATTTTGTGTATGTGGGGAGGAGGGGACAGGCAGGGTACTGTTTAAATACTAATAATGTCCCTGTTATACAAAGGAATATGATAAGTGGTTTACAACGGATTATCTGTGTACTATATGCATGAGTTGTTTTTTCTTCTTCTTGTAGACTCTTGGCCCTCCTCTGTCTTTGAATTTGTGCCCTCCATCCCTCTTCTGTCTCTATTCTGGCGTTTATGTAATTCTATTAACAAAAGCAGGCCACTTCACCCGGGCCATGGAAGGGGAGAGGGTTGGGAGGACAGAGAGAAAGTGAGGGAGAAAGGAAAGAGACGAGCAGAATTTCAACGAGCTGTCCTTGGTGACTGACCGGGGTAGCGTCATGGTAACACTGCTGTCTTGTTGCAGTTTAGGCCGGGAATCCAGAATATATAAATGCATGGGAGGAAGAATGTGGGAATGAGCAAAAGGTTGATGTGATGAGAATATTCTGCATCTAATTCAAGTTTGAATTAATAAAAGCAGGCTTCATAAATCATGTGCTTAGATGATAAAGATCTTTTGCCAGCACCCCTCCCGTATTGCTCTCTTTTTTCCCCATTTACTGACATTACACATCAAACGCTTTTCCTCTGACATGCACTAATCGTATGTTTCTACAACATCAGCACTTGGGTGTGATTGAAAGCGTCAACTTTGCGGCAGATAATTTAGCATCACCTTGTTCATTATGCGCCATAATCTGTTTCCACTTGCTTAAAGGCCTCTTTTCATCTAATCGAATCGTCCAATGCATCCAATCAGAGCCTGGCAGGCGGGTAACCTCAAAGAGTTTATGACATGACACTTAGTTTTCTTTGTAGCGACACATAAATTAGTGCAAGGATTGACCCTCGAAAACCATTTGCTAAACAAAAATGTGTTTCTTTTTATGTCACAGGCCTAAATCAGCGAAGAAGGAAAGACATTTGACATTGACGTTGACCATCCTGTTTGCCCAAGTCTTGCAAACCCCCTCCACTGGTCCCCCCTGGCAACACCCCCAGGGAATGTATGGGAGTACCAGCCAGTAGATTTATGAGCCCCCATTACCCTTTTATTACTGTAAGTAACAATGAATAATTGTTTGTAATCAAGACATTGGGTTGGTGAGAACCGTATTAGGTTCACCTCATATATCACTGGACAAATACTGGTGGTGAGGACAATGAGGGATGAGGATGATGTTGGGGAGAAACTGCTCTTATTTGTAATTATTTAACCCCCATGTGAATATGATCATGTACAATGGCATGAAGGCACAAATGCTTGGCACAGAAAACATGCCTGTGTGCAGACCCCCCCCCCCCCCAAACACACACACACAACTGCTCCAGCTAACAGTTGTTAGTAGAATTGCTTATTAATAAAGCACAGTTAATCACAGCCATGTACTGGTCACCTGGGTAACTAAAAAAAAAACAGTGGGGAGCAGTGGGAAGTGGGCTCCAGCAGTCTCTGTAAATGGCTCTAATATAACACGCTGCGCTGCAAATGCTGCCGTTCGGTTGTTTGTCAAAAGAACGCCTGCCACACGCAAAACACCAGACATTAGATGAGAAACGAACTGTTTCATCATGCTGACGGGAAATGTGAGCACAAATAAATAACCTCGCTTCTTGCTCAGTTCCCTTTTGTCTATCCAGCCCTGGACACATTGTTTTTGCATTTGACAATACAGAAAATCTGTTCTTGCCTAATATATTTACAACGTGTGCTCTGCTGTGGCACTACTTTCAATTTTCTTTCATGACACCAGTGTTGGCCAAACCGTCACATTTTAGAGGAATAACAATGAGATTTACTGCACACAATAAAAACTGCAATTCCCCTACCAGATGCTCCCTAAGGAGTGTAAGCAGGTTGGATGATGAAGGCTGGTGAAACTACACTTCCCAGGGGGCAGAGCTTCATTGCCAGGGCTCCTTCAGGGGGTAATAAACTTCCATTGATCCAGTGACAGCACTGATTAAAATCAATCCTGGGTCCATAGTGTCCCAGTGTGGCAGACTGCAGGGACCATCAAATGAGGAGAGTGGGTGTGTTGGAGGGGACAATCAATTTCAATGCAGAATTGATTGTTTCTTATGAACTTTCATGTACCGCAGCCATAATGTTTATTCCTTGCCTATGTGCAAATTCTGGGGCTGACATGCCTCTGAGTATCAGATCTCCATTCAACAGGTAACCATGTTATCACTATTATTCCTGAGTGACAGCGAGAGCTGTGATCACAGCTCTCACTGTAGTAGAGATAAGGAGGTAAATGGCTCTTATTTCAATCAGCTGCGCCCTTTTACTGGTTCTCCATGTGGCTGCTGTTTAGTCAACTAATGAGTGTCACCATAACAAAAACAAAATTTGTGAATCATTCAGTGATTCCAAGTCTTCTCCACAGAGAGGGGCAACAAAAATCTCGGTATTTATAGTTAAAGGGACTCCTCCTTTTTCCTGTACTAACCAGTATCCAAGGTGCTGACATTCAACTGACAGATAGATATAAATACACTGGTATTTGTTTTTCACATGCGTTTTAATACCTTGGCTGCAAACCAATTTCCTGTGAAGGAAAACAAAGGTACGTCTAACTTTTGAACTAGATTTGAGATCAGAACTGAGTCGTTACAGCTTTACTGTCTTGGCTCTCAACAATCTCAACCTCAGAAACACAGCGGCCATTTGCAGGCCCTACATGTTGCATTTGTTGCGATGGTAGCTCTGAAATGTAGTCAAAAGTACAGCCTTGTGTGAATGGGTTCTGTGAGTACAGTATAAGTCTGAAGCATTGCATTGGTCTGGTTAAAGTTAGGCAACTGAAACCACTTAAGATTGAGGAAACTTCAGAATCACAGTTTAAAAAAAAAACAAAATAAATCACTCCCAGGATGCCAGTGCAGACAAAAGCACTCTGTCTCAGCTTTACCTGCCTTAACTTCTAGTGACATTAGCTCCAGCATCACAACTGCATGTAATACAACTGCAGAACAAATAACTACAGTGAAAAATACAGCCTGAAAGTAGCTAAATCGCACAGTTGTTGGAATGTATTATCTCACCAAAACACGAATCTGGCAGAGATGCAAAAAAGGCTGAAAGAACTGCACAGATAATGCACCTATTACTGTATACTCAATATATACTTATTTATGCTCAAAAAACTGTGCTTGCAACAAAATGTAGGGTGACCTAACAGGATCTGTTTTCCTCAATGTCCAATCCTCCTACTTTCCTCAGTGATGATGCACAGTGGCCTGTTATGATGTAGCCATGTGAATTTTTAATCAAAGAGAATGTGAAAACAATAAACACAGACATTTATATCCTAGACACCCCAAAGTGATATCAGTATGTAAACATAGCATGTCACACACACGCGACATAAGCAGCACAGCCTCATAAAAAATATTGAATGGAACAAGCTGTGAAATGCACAGCACCATGTAGGAGTAACTACTGTGGATGTCACAATTCCCACACAAAGTGGGTATCACGACACCATAAATCAGCTGCATTGTTTTGATCTGTTCATCATATGACATGATCAGCTTTAACACATAAGACACTAAATCATAAGTCACAAAGAGAATTCAATTAAGATAAAAGTAGATTCATACATATGATATTTCTCATTGAAACATGTAGCGTGTCTCACACAACAGGGGGGAAATAAAACAGACAGTCTTATGAAAGGCTTGTAAAACAGTCAAATATGATTCAGTGGTTCTCATTAGTTTGTAAGCGGTATTTCATTGAAATTTTACATAATATACAGTGTGGGAGTCTGCAGTCTGGAGGATATGTTGCTCTGCCATGCCCCATAATACATCACTGCTGGGCCTGCACGGTATCTATATTGACTGGACCACACACAACTAAGCCTGGTAAGCTCTTTGAGGATGATGGTTTAGCACTGATGACACAGTGCTGTCATGAGTCTGACATGTCGGCGTCACAGCAGGGTCACGACTGCAATGTGCACCGCTGACATTTGAGGTGTGACACCTTTTGCCCTCGAGTCAGTATTTTGTTCATAATGTGGGCCTGATGTGTCTGTTATGGGTTTGTTTTTTTTTCTACATGTGGAAAATTACACGTACATTCACTCCAGACATATGTTAAAGGGATAGTTCAGGTTTTTTTTTTTTTTTTTTTTGGGGGGGGGGGGGGGGGGGGTTGTATGAGGTGCAATATGGCCACTAAGTATAATATCTGCAAGAGAAAGGTCTCTGCCCCCCCACTGAGAGGTACCGACGCATTGTGCCATTAATAGTTGGTTACCTAGCTACCAGTCTGGAAGAAAGGTTTAAAGTTCATTATCAAACAAACTCACCAAGACCTTTTGCTACTGCTCCGATTCTATCACTTTTCTTCTACTGTAAGTTAGCATGCTAACCAGCTAGCTCCTACCAAGTCAGCCCATCTCATCACTTTCTGACACTGAGTGACTGCAGCATCCAGTCTGAGTAGAAATAGTACTGCTCAGAAAACAGATTATCACCACTTCTGATGGCTGAAGCTCTTGGGAAGACTTGTAGGTCAACAGCTGCTAATGCTAACATTAGTAATAAGCACATACAGTAATAAGATAATCTGACTTGCCCCCTTTCTGTTACCAGTAATTAAAATTAATCAGTTGTAGGTAATTAAGTTTCCATGTTTAAAAACGTCCAAAAACTATGCACGCTTTCAAGAACTCCTGATTGACACCAGGCACAGACAGACAAGACGTCACTGAAACTGAGGAAGACAACAAAAGGGGTAAAAGCAGGGCATAGAGGAATAGTAAGACAATATATGGTTTCTAATACTCAACGAAATGGGGTCGAGTGAATACAGCACCGATCCAATACTGCTGATTGTCAGCGAAATGTTGGGCCTGAACAGAGTACGTAAAGCAAAGTGCTCCCAATAACTCTTTCCGAACAGCTTTGCACAAGGCCTGAGGAAACCACATTGATTAAAAAGAAAAGTGAATCTTTCTATTATTCCACTGACCCTTATCTTTTAAAGCCAAACCCCGCTGGTTTCCACATGCAAATTATCCAACCGCAGGATATAACCCACATTGGTGCCAGCCCTTTGGCCAGTGACTCATCATCAAGACCAGATCCAATATGGCCTCTGAACTGAGGCAATTGGGCTTGGAAACCTAAAGATAATTGGCACAACACTAGCTGCTAAATGATGTGACTGACTGCTGAAAGGCACAGGGGAAAGGTCCATGCAAATTTGGAAGAGATGTAGGTGTTAGAGGGCGGATGAAGAGGATTTTTTTGAGTTGAGGAGAAGTTCAACAGTGAGTCATGAACACAGATAACCCTAGCTACCAGTCTCCAGCAGTAGCTGGTGGTGGGAAACCAGTCAGATGTGCTCTTGATTGGGTTTTGAGATCCCGCCGCTTATTTTCCCATATAAACTGACACGCAGGCTGATTCTGCATGTCTGTGATCGATAGGCAAGTGCATTATTCGCTTTTGACAAGGTGGAGGACACACTTTCGAACCTGATTGATTTTGCACCTGACAAAATGAGCATATGAAAGAGAAGGGGTTTCAATTTGCTCAGGATCCTGCAAGAGCACCTCATTTTACAAGATCAATATCACTGCACAGTTTACAACACTAAACTCTAGCGTTATCTTCCAGAGAAAATAAAAAGTCTTGTCACTAAAAAGAATCTGCTTGTGACTCACTAGGAGTACAGGCTAGAGTTTTCTTTTTGAGGTCTATGAGAAATGGGGGATGATGTGCTGTTACCTAAAGCTAGACACACAGTAAATATTATGTTCAATTTTCCCCCAATAACTGCCACATCATAGAAATAGGCCCATTTTCCAACAGATTGGCTAATGTTTGCCATTCAGTTTAAAGGGGTTATGACAACTGATTAACTGAACAATCAGTGGATTTGCTGTTGGATGATCAAGTGCATGTCTGACATGCTGGTATGCTGTTTTGGAGTTTCAGCCGCTCTGTGATCTGCTGTGGCTATTGTAATAGGATCTTTTATAATCTGTAGTTAGTGCTGCAATCTTTCCTTGACCCTAACAAAGCTCTTTTGTTGCCAAAACATCCCCCCACTGGAGTCTGAAGGGGACCAGTGTGTAGTACTGTGCACTATATATGCCCACCATCCACCCCAACCATCCACTTGCAACTTCAGTGCCATTGCTGAAAAAAAAAGAGAATTAAGCTATGCATCAAACATGACTCTGCTGTGATGAGTTAGTTCTACGTACGCCAGCCACCAGGGACAGACACAGCCTATGGCATCTCTCTCGACAAACCTATTTATGGTACATATATAGAAAGCGAAGCAAAAACTTGCATTAAAAAAACACTTGAAAATTTTTGCAGCACAGGCAACAATTTAAGTCTGCGTTCACCACTGAAGTAGCACCTTTGTACTGCAACCAACAATACACAGAAACCACTTCAGGCATTTCCCAACATTTTAAATGTATGCTGTTCAAATTCACTGTAGTCCAAGGTTGCAACATACAGCATGCCTGAATGCACGCAATAACATGGTGTTATGTTAAAGTTGAGCTGCTTGTGTAACCTGGTGCCATTGTATTCCACATTGTGCCTGAAATTGTGAGCTCCTGTTATCCTTGAAACATGCAAGTGTTACATGCACTTGTAGCCAAATGAATTGTTTGCACTTGTGTACCATTTTCATCTTGACAATCTTGACAGCTCTTGCGTATTTGTTGTGCATGATGAACAACAAGGATTATGGCTCTGACCTGAGGGTATGTGTGTGTGCATGTGTATCTAAACGTATGAAAGGAATGAGAAGCTGCAACCAGACATGAGCTGGAAAGAGAATGCATTGTTCTTTGACACTAACACCATATGACACACACACACACACACACACACACAGTTGTATATACCTGTAGCTGGAAAGCTGCTGAATCCATGCAGCTATTTTCAATAGACTGGCACAGTGCAGGGTCTGTGGTCAGCATTGTCGGTCAGAAATCCCCAGTCACAGTGCCTCTATTTAGCGTTTCATGGACAGCTGATAAGCAAACAGACACATTGGAATGGTTTGAGCACTGATACAGCACTCTCCCTGCCTCTGTGTATGTATGTGTGCATGCATTCATGTGTGTGTGTTGATGGAAGCGACTGAGTCAGAGTAAGAGAGTGAGAGACAAGAAACAAACAAATCCCTTTCAGCACCATCTGCAGCTGGTAACAAAACTATTTTAATCCTATAATACTTAACAGATGACTAGACTTTAATTTAGGACTCACAATAAGTAAACGTGTGCACCTCTGACTAGGCTTAAACTGCTCATATGTTTACTGTAGAACTGTCAAAGCACAGAACATCCATTACATACCAGATGTATAAGGAACAAGTCATCAAATTACCTCTGGGTGACAGCAAAAAAGCCAATTTCTGGACCAGCATGAGACAATCTGTGTGTGTGTTTTGTTTTGTATTTTTTGCATTTTTTGTTGTGCCATGTGTCACAATGCAAGGTGTTGCCCTGGGCAACAAGCCTGTAAGCCGAGCAGGACTGATGTTTAATGAGGATGACTCTCACTGGCTCCTTATCACGGTTATGTCACCCAACACTGACACTTTTAATACCGCATGTCACTCAAGGCGGTCCACACATTGCCGGGAAGACTATCAACAAGCCACTTACCTGCACTAGTGCACATATTTGCACACACAAGTACACATACACACAGCTACATCTATAGACACATGCATGTGATATCCTCTAGATTGCACATGCACACCCACCCACCAACAGACACACACACACACACCCTGAGGCAAGACAAGCCAGTGTGTAGTTCATCATTGGTGGTTGCATTACTGTGGCAGAGCAGACAGAAGATAAGAAGGCCAGATCCTTTCAGAGTTTTAATGGAACGACATGGCATCAAAGGGGATCAGAGACCAGACAGGCTGATAGAGAAGAGGTATTTAGTTTGAGCCACTCCCCAGGACCCCTAGTATTGTTGACATTTTGCTTGGGAAATACAAAGAGAGACGGGGCGCCTAAATCCATCTTATCTGGGCTTTGTGTCCAACAAGTCGGAGGCTGGTCCAAGTGGTCCTGGCAAATGGCGCAACGGATGGCAGAATAGTTTGTGTGTGTGTTGTGTGTGTGTATGTGTGTGTGTGCCTGAGCGTATGAGGGCTGGAAATAGTGCTTTTATCCTGAGTGCTGCGGCAGAGAGGTAATTGTCAACTGTGCATCATCTTGTGACACATCAGATCAAAAGCATTATCAGGTGGAGAGGCAGTCAAGGCCCTTGTCTTTGCTGCTCACTCATTGCCATTTCTCTTTCATTCATGTTCCACCGATTGCATCTCCTCTCTCTCCCTCCCTCTAAAAAGCTGCACAGAAAAGCAAGCAATACCAGTAAGCCCTAATGTCTGAAAGTGGAAGAATCAAACCAGCAAACACACAAAACATGTAAATGGCTGTCAGGCGAGGATGACGTCTTTGTAAAGCGTTTCAAGAAAATGGAAGGTGACATTATCCATAAAATAAAACCTTTGTGACTTAAAATGGGATTGTTCCAAAGAAGGTAGAGGTTCTTGGCAAATCAAATCCGCCTGTTAATCCAAACCAAGGGCAAAAACACAGTCGTCTGACATTTCTCTGAGTCAGTCGAGGAGGAAAACAGAAGAAAACATACATGAGAGCTACAAAATAACTCAAATTATCTATAAGGGAGGGGTGATGCACACTGGGTAACAAAGGTAGACCTGTGTGACATTTCCTCAGCTATCTAACCTTTCTTTTTTTCCCCTTAATTTGTGGCTGATTCGGTGCTGCCAAACAACATTATGAAGGCTCTATTTATAGCCATTTAACTTAAGTTTACAATGGGAAGATAAATATATTCATTCTTTTATGTGTTTGCAATTTGGGTCAGATATTCTGTGAGATGTCCATGAGTCCTTTCAAGTTAAACCACTATCAGGCCTTTCAAGGCTTTTCAGTGGTTTGACTGGTAATGCTGTTGGATGCAAGGTGAATATATAATTTGATTACTCTTTTATGTGCAGTAATTAAAGGGAATATTAAATTCATCTCATTCTACTCTTCTTTATCTCTTTTATGTGATGTCTTTTCACTATTCACTGTATGTCAGTAAAATAAATGTGGGATACTGTAGTAAGTGTAAGGATGTAAGTGTAAGGATTTTACTGTGGCTGTGGCTGCAAAGCTTTAAATACTTCATTTAATAACATCTTCACTCTTATGTTTGTAGATTCTAGTTGCTATGTTGTTGTATATGACATAGTAACTTGGTGCCAAAATTTCTTTCTATCTAAGCATGATGCCTGATCATATCTACAGTATGCGTTCAGCAGGTGGCATGTAGGCCCCAAACTGCACATAGGCTTCTTCGGGCCTAACTGGTGGAGTTCCAGACATTTAACTTCTTGTAGGATCATTAACACTAATAAGTTTGTGTCACAGACCCCCTCTGTTTAGTGATGGTTGATCCACTGTGACATAGATGGCTTCATTCCCTACCTTCCCTGACCTCTGCCTCACTACAACCAATTTCCAATATAATGAAGGTGTGAACAGACAGAAGTGGAAGTATGGCATGAGATCACTGGTATCTTCAGTAGCGGCTCATATCTAGATGGAAGAAGTAGAGACAGAGCCCTGATCTTCTTCAGAAGAACTACTCCCAGCCACTGTTTGAGGTACATGAACAGCACCTGGGTGAAAATCAAAACACAGGAAGAGGAAGCCTTGACAGAACACATCGATACAGTGAACAGCAACATCAAGTTCACTCTGGCGGATGTCAGAGGAAATAGTCTGGCCTTGTCTGGGCTGTGCTGTGTAAACTGAGGATGATAGAAGGCAAAACATTGGAGGTACATTGAAAGCCCAAACACACAGATCAATATTTGTTTCTCACCACCCACCAGAGCAGCAGTTGGGGGTTATCAGAACACTACAACATCAGGCTCCACAAAAAGATATAGCAGACAAGAGAGGAAAACAGCATTGAACAGAACAATACACGTCCCTTGAGCATCTTGAGGACCTTTAACAAACACTGCATACTTGAGCACTTTAACGTGCTAACTGTGAGGCAGGAGATTGTCCGCCCTGAGGACAAAACACTCAGGCAAAAGCAGCTGTGTGCAGTTCAATGAAGAGCAGAATTCACAGACCTGTGTATTGGAGGAACCAAACAACCATTTCAGAGGCGCGTGGCACAGCATGAGAGAGCCAGTTCCTCAGATCAGGACTCAACAGCTCACTTTCATCTACAGGATATGGGACACTCGTTTGAGGACTGCAGCGGACACAGAAACCATCCACATCTACTGTACTTTTTCATCTTATATTACAACCCTTCTTCATGTTTTCTTTTAAAACATGACATTTTGTCATTAAATCCTCTGCTCCTCTCTAACCCAGCCCACAATATCATTTTTCCATTTCTTCTTCTACCAGCGCTCCCTGCACATTGCCTGCCATGCCCCCCCCCCCACTCTGTTAAACATCTTGGCTAATGAAGCTGCTTTCCTCTTTTTCTAAATACATTCATGATTAGCATCCACACATACCTGCAGGCAGCCAGCTCATGTGTTGCTGGCTCTGTGTTTGACTGATTAAGTAAATCTGTTGACAATTTGAATAACTGTTGACGATTGATAATTTATAGTTCATTTATGTCCGAGGCAGAGGGGAGGTTGAGGTTGGGGGTGGAAAGACTGGGAAAGAGCAGCGGGAGTTTCCCTGATGCAAAGGGAAATATGCAAATATATAATAATGAGCCTCTCACCGTGCTTCATGTAAATATATTCTCCATTTCACTAACATGTTAACATAAGGAAAAAAAATGGCTGTGTATTTACAGGCACAGAAACGTCCCACTGTGGGCCAGTCGGAGCAGTGAGGTGTTCAGTGACTGTCTTAACACTTGTTAACTGTTGCTAAGTATAGCTAACTGCTCTCTTTACTCTTGTTTGCTCCCAAACATATCATGCACCAATTAGGCAACATTATTCAAACATTTTCTGGTGGACTTGGTGTACTGTAGATATCACTGCGGTCCCCTGTCACTTTGATTATTATGCACATCCCTCCTCAGAACGAAACACACGCAAACGGAAACCCGCCTCTCCAGGCACGCCAAGCCGAGGAGGAAGTGTACACATGGATCAGACTTGAGTCAACATCATTACTGTGCGCTGCTCCTCTCTGGAGTGGAGCTGATTTTTTTAAGTACATGCGGGTGTCTTTGATTCCAAAGTCTATAGTGTGGACATTCTGCCTCCCACCCGCCCACTGTGGACATTCTGCCTCCCACCCGCCCACTCCTCCCCTCTCTCTCTCTCTCTCTCTCTCTCTCTCTCTCTCTCTCTCTCTCTCCCTCTCTCTCTCTCCCTCTCTCCCTCTCTCTCTCTCCTCTCTCTCTCCCTCCTTCATTTCCAGCCCTCTGCACATTCTCTAATGAGACGTCTCGGTCAAAAGGAAGGTAAACATTCACATCCACCCAGAAACATATGCACACGTGTACAAAATATCAACATACATATTTATGAGACGACTCTCAAACACATGCAAACCACAAACTGCACAACAGCAGGAGTTCATGCTCTCTGTCTTCATCCTGCTGTTTTTTCTGCTCCAGTGTTGGGAAGTCATCAACTTTGTTCTAGCCTGCCTTCTCCTCTCTAACCTCCCTCCTATTGCATATTATTAATTTATGTATTATTCTCCAAATATATCCAGGTCTCACAGCCTCCCTCTTGCTCTCATACCCTTTTGGGCTTGACTGATCATGGGCCAGTGCAACATGTCTGAATGATTGAATGAATGGTAGAGTGGAATATGTGATGCTGAAGTTTCACAAGTGGCTGGTAAAGTTGTGGAGTTTTAAAGACCTGCTGTTCATTTTTAGGTTTATACATCACACATAATGCGTTGCTTTAGTTGAAGGAAACAATATAACACAGCAGTTGGAATCCCGACAAATCCAACAAGCAGCTTTGAGTGCTCGCACTTGTGATTTAGTGATTTGTTGTGTTGATATACTGATTGCTCATAATGCTCTGTCTCTTAAACATACACAAGGGTTGACACTTACTGTTTGGCTGAGTAATTTTCCTGCTTTAAAAGCATTTTCCTAACCAGACATTGTGGCTGTGAATTGTGAAAAGGATCCATGGATGATGAGGATGAATCCATTCATGATTTTTTTATTTGTTTTGCTGTGCTTTGAGCTAATTACTAACACTGGTATGCAAAAAAACACTAGTGATAAAGCTGACATGTTTTATGTTGAAGTGCAGCTGAGGCTAACAGAAATGTTATCAGTCTTGCAGGCGTTTGATCATAAACCAAAGCACTTGACATAATGGCGGTGACAGTGTAAAGGTTTTGGGTCATGAACATGACTGTCTGTACTTACCATCCACTGGTTAGTGGAGAAAACCTCACTAAGGCTTTAAGGATGTATCACCCGGGAACTGGGAATATCTGGACACAAGGTTGTGCCAAATCTACAGATTAGATGCTAATTCAGGAATGTGGAGGGATCATAATGATTCCTGACACATTATCTGTGCACCATTATCTATAGATTTAATTACAATTGGGTCCATAACTTCCCTGGTTTGGTTGCACCTCACAACCCTGTATACTGTCTGATATCATATAAAGGTGAAAGACAAAACAACAAAAAGAACAACGACGATATTCATCAATGAATACCTATGTAGCAGCTGTGAAGGTATTTCTTGTTACTAACCATTGCTGCCATCATTAGCGTCACTATGAAAATGGAAGAGATCCAGATTCTAATAACATCAAACAGAGAAACTCTTTAACTCCTTTCACTTGACAAAGTGGAGCAGGGAGAGTTGGGCACTTTAATTTAATAATTTGATACAGCTGATTAATCAAATGAATTATTTTAATGAACAATCATTTTAGTTTCTGTGCTGAAATAGATTTCTAGATGGCTGATCAGAAGGGGTGATGGGGATTTTTAGAATTGGAAAATGCTAAGAACAAACACACACTAAATACTAGTGAGCTGCTGCCCTGTCAGGGACTTTTCATTGATGTTCTAATACAGTGAACAATGTTAGCGCCTATTACAGTGATTCATTTGGTACAGACATTAAGCCAATTTTATGGGAAAACAGAATCCTGATATGATCAACTTTATTCAC
This sequence comes from Caranx ignobilis, assembly GCA_021432705.1. Lineage (NCBI taxonomy): Eukaryota > Metazoa > Chordata > Actinopteri > Carangiformes > Carangidae > Caranx > Caranx ignobilis. The sequence goes on along the minus strand of MU269991.1, from coordinate 9,861,211 downwards.
TTATCTTGTTATCCACTTCATCCAGCTAATGCGCTAGACTGAGGGCGTCTGAGCTGAAACCAGCATTCGGTTGGCAGTAAGGGGAAACTTAATTACTTCTTGTTCCCTTGATTGGAAACACTCAGGACTCGGGACACAGCCCAGGAAACTACTTGTGCGGTCTGGGAGGAACTTACACTCTACTTACATGTAACTAGCAAGCAATTAACGCTCCTTACTTAAAGGGTGTGCAGTTTCTTGTGCATGTGACAGCTGGATGTTATAGATATATTCTTGAGGTACATTTAAAATAATTATAGCTCCTTATTTTGCACCAATTATGGTCTATAATTGAGGCTTCATGACTTGAAACCACTTTGGTACATCATCCACCACAGTGCTACTTCCACTCTAAACAGGGTTAAATTACTGTCAGAAAACTAGTGTAATGAGGGACGACAGGACGTCTGTAGTCTGTAGGGCTGCTCTGTATCTCTGTATATGAGGGCAACTCACCTTTCTTCCCCTCTGCCCTTCCTCAACACTTCTGTAATATCTGCCTCCCCTCTGGCCTCTCCTCCCCCCTCTCACTCTGCCTTTCTCAGATTTCACTCTACCATAATCCAATCAGTCTCATTTGACATTTAAATTGAGTCTCAGTGGAGGCCTATTGGATGAAAGAGTGGGGAAATGAGAGGAGGTAGCAATAGTCATCTGGCCACTTTTTTCTTGAAGCTTCCTCTTGTTTTTGTAATGATGCATTGGCAGAGAGAGTGTGTATGCATAGGTGCCTATCTGTCCATGTGTGTTCACCGGCATGTATGTGTGTGTGTGAAGGAGAGGCATGCCTCCAGCTCGGTGCAATGACAGGCAGCCTAATGAAAAGCTGGGTTCTGATTGACTGGCTGACAAAGCGGCCCACTGCATAATTATGTCTTGAATAATAGATGCCCATACTTACACTTCCATGACTGCACTAGCCTAGCCAACTCTGTCTCTCTATCAGGCCAGCAATGCTCACAAAGCTTAGCTCCTCATTCACAGATTGCACACATTTCCATATCAGCAATTTTCCCAAACCAGTTGGACAAGCACAGCCAATAATAGTGCACACATGTTGCAATATTATCCTTATTATCTCAGAGCATGAGAATTATGTATTGTGGTCGCGCTAACCGTTACGTATGTCAATCAGTCCTCCCCCAAGCGAAAACACAATCTCTAGAAGTACAGCTTTAATAGCTGCAGCTTGCAATGTCAGCCCCAGCTTGATGACTAGCTGTAATTTCATTAGCCCTTGCCACAAGCTGCATGGACTGCAGCCCCAGTTGCAGCAGTGTTACAGAAAGCTCACACTGGTCCTTTCCTTGAGCCCTCAACTGAATTCTATATTTAGCTACATGCCAAAGCTAAAGCTATGTACATTCATGGGAATTTCACATGCCCCCTTTTTTGTTTCTGCTTACTGTAGTCTAGTCTTATGAAGACTGCAGCTGCTTGCTATTGATTATTGAACAAATTAAACACTATTAGCCTTTCATTTACACAATTATTTTACATCATTAGTCCCTGAATTGGTATGTTAAAGACTACAGTGGTTCTTGAGCAATGATAACCTTCAACATAACTTTTCATTTGAAACCTGTGGTATGCTACAGCATTGGTGTTGTCACCTCACAATCTGTGACAGACATAAAGCAACATTAGAATTCATATGAAGACATGTTTCCAACGACTTAGGAAACTCAAATCTGATATTCTCTTATCTTGGCTTTATTTTGGTGTCTACCCAGGAAAATATCAGGCTCTCTAGTTGTAAAATGCAAAATCCACTTTGTTGACCAGCTAGATGCTTATTCTGGAAATGAGGCTGATGACTGTAGTAAGAATGAACCAAAACATCTTCCTGCAGTAAAAACAAACTAATGATCTGACAGGCGTAAAACCCCTCTGCAAAGCTAAGCCAAAACACGGATTATAATTGCCTCTGCACTCAACTCCTACATTATACATTTTATTTCATTCATTTCTCCATAAAAAATAAATAAAATAAAATACTCATAAAATCTCTATTGGTTCTGTCGTATTGACTCTTCACACATGAGGCCCTGTGACTGTGTTATACATTGTTACTTGGTGTTTGGGGTGCTTGTCAAAGTGCAAAAAAAGTGGGCAAACGCAGGTGCTTCCCCCATGACAGCAGTGTAGGGTGCAGCCAGCAAGCATCTGCATCAGGCTCCACTGGGGCCCGCACACTGGGCTTCTGTGCTCATTGCAGCCCTCCTACTCGTCACGGTGATAAAACACGATTAGGTTATATATGAGTTCATTTTTTAAAATTGTTTGGCAGCCCTAAATATAATGTATAAAAATGTACGTATATGTCCAAAAGGCAGTGACGACTGTATGTTGTAAGCATCATCAGCTGCGGACTATGTGTAAAGTTCACAAACATTATCTAAAACACACATTCTTAGAACCTAAAAGCAGAGAGAGAGGAGCCACTGCGTGTTTTGTGCCGCCATCTTGGTTATCTATTGCAAGCGTAGCAAGATCAAATACTGTTTGTTTGTTAGTTTGTTTTTCAAGCGACCTCCAGATGCTACATGCAGGCTTTTTATCCATCACAGCAGTGAAAGTGGGTACCAGTGCTTTCTATACACTGTGCTTGCTTTTTATGAGACTGTCTAACTGATGTGAATGGAGAAAAGAGTGCTCAGATGCACAGAGGCTTAAAACCAGTGTTTGTTTTGTTTTTTTTTTCTCTATTGATGTTACTTCAAACTTCAACTTGCACTATTAACAGGAGCAACTGAGGCTCGACATGAAGCAAGGTGCGAGTGTGAAGTTATAACAAGTTCAAGACATTTCCACTGAGTTTATCTCAAGTCTCTTTTTTCAGCGGGTTGAAGTTTTCTGCTCCTTTTGTGCCTGCCCTACTTCAGTTGTATCCAGTGGTGATGGATATCGCACTGACTTCACAGGTTTGCAATAATGATGACCTCCATCGCAACAACGGTGATGTTGACTTGACTTTTTCATGGGCATTAAAATCTTTCACATTCATGCATTCATTTGTCTCACTCTGATGGTTATTGGAGAAACTGTAGTGTCATGTTATCTTACAATAAAACAATGTTATATGACAACACTTTATGACCCTACCTGCTTGCCGCCTTTTCTATGGTTGCCCATCAATTTATTTGTCAATACTGACAAGTTGCTGCTGACTGTGTGTGTCTTTGACTGTAAATTGAACTGCCCCTCAGAGATAAATAATGTTGAATCTGAAAGGAGCATAAACAGAACTTACAATACTACAACTAGCAATGCTGGCACATTATGTAGTTAAAGTTCAAAAGCTGTTACATAAGGGCATTCTTTTGTTTAAAAATACCTTATGACTTAACTGATTATATGATTATGCAGTGGCAAAATTAATTGAAAAATCCATTCATCAAGTAGGCAAAACAATACCACCTTTCTTTTAGAATCAAAGCAGTAGATCGTATCGCTCTGTGTAAGCAAACTGAACAGGAAATCTGAGCACAGGAAGAAGAGCACATCTCCCACAGGGACAATCCTCACAGGTGGATGCTGGGGAGGTAGTGAGCGCAGGGGAAGATTCATGTGGGACAGTGCCTGAAGAGCAGCGTCTGGCAGCAAAACGGCACCAGCAGAGTGAGCAGGTAAACACAGGGGAAGCACCGACCATCAGAGAATATAACTCACACAGAAAAACATCAGCAGACATGAGCATCCTGTAGCATCACTCAAGACATCTGCCATCAGACTGCAGTCTCCATGTTAACAAGATATTCACAACAACAGACACTCTGGGATAATGGAAAATAAACATTGCCTGTTACAGTATATTCAGTCCCCTGTTTATCACAAAGCAAACTAATGCATAAGTCAGAGTAAAGTCTGTAATTCGGTGTCTTGTTTGCCCAGCAGTGTTGGAGAAGCTACTATGAAAGCATAGTTTATCATGCTACTAATTAATTTACACTGGAAGAAGTTAAACTTCAGCAAAGATACCCAAGGGAGGAATCGAGTTTGGTTAACTAAAGATACTTACAAAAATTCACCAAATCGACCATGTACATGAGATAACAGTGCACTGCAAAGAAGTCATGTCAGCAAAAAGTGCCCAAAATGCTCACATGGGTTTCTTGCAAAAAGAACTGTCTTCTTCAAAGGGTCATAAAATATGTGTGTGTGTGTGTGTGTGTGTATATATATATATATATATATATATATATATATATACACACACACACCTATTAAGTAAGATGAATGCCTTTTTGTCCCTTGTAGATAGTAATTGCTCAAGTATGATGGCCATAGAGATTCCTCCTCAGGCTGCGATTATCCATGACGATGATGTAGCTGTGTGACCACTGAGCTATGGCCTTAGCTTTTGCGCATGCCTTACACAAAGGTCAAGTTTGCGGTGTGGGCTGCCTGACAACCATATTGCCTGGGTATGCCCTCATATGTGTTAAATGAATGGAAATACTGCTCAGTGTGTTGTTTCAGTGGTTACCCACACGATGGCAAATAATCATTTAACTTTACTGACAGTGTACCACCTGCCAAATGCCTGAATAGATAATTTTCCCTGATTAAAAGATGTAGATGTTGGTAGATTCATAATTCATCAGTGTATTAACTTTGTAGGAATTCTCTTCAACGTTAAAAAGAATAAACACAAGGTTAAAATGGTCAGATTGAAATGGCAACAGGAATTTCCACCATAACCTGATCACACACATTCATTTTTCTATTTAAACTAAAGTTGTGACTCCCTACCACTTCCTAAACACAGACCATTTAAAAGCTCATAACAAAGCTTGGCTGTTGCCCAAAATGAATATCAAGACAGTCTAAACACACTGTCTAACTCGTGCCTGATGGAAAATGAAGCTTAAAATATGTTCACATTTTAGAGAATTTAATTAATAATTCCCTCCTACATTATATATGATTTCACCCACCTGCAACCCATCTGCTGTTAATCATGCTCATATTTATGAGTCGACCCACTCGATCTGCTGATTAATCGCAGTGCCTGCGGATATGACTGCAATTTTGCACATCACTCCTGCATAAGCATCTCAGTGCTACATCCCCACTCTCGACACAAGCTGTAAAGTATATGTGTCAGAGTGTTCAGATTGTGACTCAAGATGATGCAACAGGCTTCAATGTCTACGGTTCTGCTGAATTAATGCGCCGAGTCAAACTGCTTAAATTGCCAAATCTAGGAGGCGGGCTTCTCTGACAGTTACATCTCATATTATTTTTTCCTGCCAAATAATATAATTCACTCTGTTCACGTCTGTTGCTCCTGCTCCCCTGTCGATGCAGCTGTCATCCCCACAGTGAGGGGCTGTGTCAAATGTCCCACTACCTCTTGTACAAATAAACCAAACTACATCTCTATCCATTGCCTCAAAGTCTGTACTGCATCACTATGTTCTCGCTTTGAATGTCCCAGCTTCATTTCACGCAACCAATTAGATTTGGGTCTCGGCTTTTCCACCCCAGTTCTGTTAAGATCTAGAAGTGGAACTTGAATCTGACTCACATCTATGTATTAACGCTTTTCTAGCCCAATCTTAGCTAGAACAGTGAGTTTTTCAGAAAAAAAAACAAAACAAAAACTCTGACAGCAGAACAAGCACCACAAAGTATGAAGCACAGCAGCTATATGACTGAATGATTGACCTGAATTTAGTTCCTAGGGGATTCTTTGTGGAACAGCTGCAGAAAATTGAAATTCTAGGATGCTAAGTCTAGGTTCTCATTTGAGACAAATGAAAGAAAGAAAGAAAAAACAAGAGGGCGACATTTCTGCAAAACCTTGTGCAAACCAGCTAGAATAAGATGTCAGTCTCCTTTTATATAAAGCTGTCAAACTGTTGGCACATACACCCCGAAATATCTTGAAGAAGCTTTGCAGTTTTATGAAATTATTTCTCATAATTAAGTACAAGGAGAATCTGTAGAATAAATATGGCTGACAATGAGTTCACCACCTGATATTGCGTGATGTGTGACCTCCATAACCTTTACCAGCGATCACCAGCAAAAACACAACAATATCAACAAGACTCAACTCTCCCTGCGCGAGGCTCTGGCACTGCTTCAGCCCTCCCGCCCCCGCCGTCTTGCTTGCGCTTCACTGACCTGTAACAACCAATAAAGTCAGAACACAGACAAGTGCGCTAGCTAATCACAGAACAATACATCTTCATTCAGACAGAAACTCTCCACCGAGTGAAGAAGTGATCACAATGCATAACACGGCGCCACATTGTCATTTGCTGTAGAATGAGGCTTTTTAGGCTGGCTGCTTATGAAGCCGAAATGCTGAAAGGTCTCGCAGCACCCTTTGCTCACATCGAGGTGCAGTCATCTATGGCCGAGGACTTTAAAATGTGAGGAGGTTGGTGCGAGACGGACGAGAGGTACGTTTTTGATCTGTCTCACAGTGGAGGCTGGGGGATTGAGTTTTGAAGGCCAGACATCTGAGCACACGGCAAAGTAATTGTTGAGTCATTGCCATGCATCGTTAACCTTTTCAACCTGATGCAGATATATTATTGTTATTTTGTGCCAGAGGTCAGTAAAAGAAAAATGTACTCAGTGGTGGACTTTTTTTTCCTTTAGAGATTTCCAACTCCCCCACTCAGTGCCAGTTTGCCCTCTGTCCCTGCCCCAGTGTCACCCTTGTGATTGCCGAGATGTGACACCGAGAGGCTTGTTTATCCCGGTGCGGTTGGCAGCTCATGGGTGACTGAATGCCAGTGTAATTATGACTACAGACAGACCTGATTATTCACCGCTATATGATTATTTGTTCCTGTATGCTCCCGTGAGTGCAGATTTGTGGGGGACGCTTATGTGCTCATATGTGCACATCTGTTTGTGCAGACACGATGAGCGAGGGGAGCGTCTTTTCAGTTCTGTTTGCTCGTTGTCTTTTTGTTTGTGCCGCATGTTTGCGTGAGGATACATCAGTCTGACAAAGTGTCTCCACATGTGAGGATGAAAGACCCAGAAAGATAAATAGAAAGAAAGAGAAAGAGACAGATAGAGGAGGGGAAAAAAAACATGAAGTTACTCATGTCTGCCTGTTTGCTTGTATTTGTTTGCATCTTTCCTGTCTGTATGTAGCCCACACAGCAGGCGGAGCACATTAGTGACAGTTTTTGGTGATGAAGAAGACAAGAAAACCAAGATAATGTGCTACATTTGCATAATAGTTTCCTACAACTTGGCCCAAAGGTCCTTGTAAATCTTTGCTGTGTGACACAGGGTTATTAGTCCTAAGCCCTTTTTCAGGTCTGCCTGATGAACAGTATTGGGTCAGACACTTGTGATGAATGTACCCTAGTTTGAGTAGCTTCTGCACTTTCTCTCTCTCTTTTTTTTTTTTTGCTTTATATTTTATTTATCTACTATGACTGTTCCACTCTGGTCACCTAAATAAAGTCAGGCTCATTACACTGTGTTGGAATTCAAGTTGTTATTGGCCCGGGAAGTGCATCAACCACCGCTGTAATTCACTACCTGCAGACACAATTTCCCAGGGCGAATGTGAAACTGAGCTCACTGGCAACAAATCAGCAGAAGGTAAATCAACCGGTTTGCTGTCACTATGGCAACAATGCACTTTAATTAAAAGTACTTCTTCAAAAGTCCCACATCTAAATAAAATGTCGAATTAATACTTTCGGTCTTAAATATGCTCCGACCAATCTGTGGGGGGTGAGCTTCATATTTACTTTGGCTGGGAAGGCTGTATGAATGAGTCATATTTAAATGATACATGTAGCAGCTTTCAAAGAGACTAAAAATACCACGATGGCCAAATCTTGGATGCTTTCCAAACCCTGTGGTTGAACTAGTCAAGTAGCGAAAAATGTAACTGTCTTCAGTGAATCAGTCTTTTGTGTTCATGAGTTTGGGTTTTGCACCAGCTAATTATGTAATTATCCTTTTTCTAACATTATAATGAGTGAATTGCACCTCGGATTCGTTGCCGCATACGCATACGTACTGCAAATGTTCACACAACACAAAAATTGTGATCGCGCCATGATGCAGATTATAGCCGGCAGCAATTTATAAAAACATGTTTTGATTGTGCTAATTGAATGCATTTATGTGACAATTTTCACACGCCAGCTTGAAAACTGAGCTGACAACTGCACTCTATCTGTACAGATAGATGTACTCAACTGTTTGTGAGGAACCATGTTCACTGTGACCTCTGTCATGACAGTGGGAGTTTTCTCCCTCGGGGACAAAAAGCAACGATGCAAGAAAGTCCACAGAGATTTCTCCACAATATGGTTTTGTGTGCATGTATGAGTGCATGTGCATGTGGGTTCACATTGGACATCGGTTCCCTTAAGGAGCTTCAGCCTTTTGCTTTTATGGCCTGAGAAGTACCCCTGACAAAGCATTCGTGCACACATTCATGCATATCAAGTGTTTAAGTTAGTGCACCAGGAGACAGTGTGTACTTGTGAGTGTGTGTGACAGAAGCTGGATGAGGTCGCAGGGGTTAGTGGCAGAGCTGTACCCAGCATAAAGCACCCAGCGCCACAATAGGTGAATCTTATGAGAGGTGAAAAGGTTGAATGGGGAGCAAAGAGTTATTACCGGCTCACTGAGGCGAGTGGATGTGAGGGTTAGCTGGGGGGTACAGAGAAGTCAGAGAGAAAAAGTCAGAGAAAAGATCCTTCAAAGATCCGCCTCATCTATATTTACCTCCACACTTCCCAACACGGAACAAAAACACATGTAAATATTCAGATGCGAACAGACATTCAGAAGACAGAGAGAGCTCTTCTGGGAGGCAGAGTTGTAATGTGTGAAAGTATACGACGGCAGAGTGACCGCATTGTCGTTTACTCTGCTCAGACAACAAAGAACCATCAGAGTGTTTTTCCCGTCTTCCCTTCTGCTCACTAAAAGGCTTTGGCTTCCTTTTTTTTTTTTAACCCCCTGCCTTAGTCATCCATGGCTCTCACACAACACGCTGTGATTCTTTTTGGCAAATGGCGCTACTGTGTGTGTGTGTATATTTTCTCCATGTGTGGGCTGTGATCAGGTGCACTGCAGCCAAGATGATGTGTGTGTGTGTGTGTGTATGTGTACGCGTTAATGTTCCTGCAGTGCATGCTGGCAGTGGCTTTAACAGGTGTGTGTTAATGTGTGTGCAGTAGATTTAGCAGTAGGTAGAACTTTTTCCATCCAATCAACTCTCCTCGTTCGTCCATCTCACTCATCATGTCAAAGAACAAAAATGAGCGTACAGCACATAAAAAGGAGCAATATAAAACTGAGAGAAATAATGGCAGTGATTTAAAAATACAGAGTTCAGAGGAAAACATTCCCCTGGAAGCACAAACATGAGCAAAAGCAGGACACCACGTACTGACTGCTATGGCCGTTTATTAGTTAGCAGTGGTTCTACAGGGATGTAACATGGTGGTTTGCTTTGTCCACACCAGCCAGCTGTTGAGCTATAAATGGACAACACCATTCATCAACCAGGCATATACACTTACGCTATTTAAATTGTCACCATCTGGATGTGGTTAAAGAGGTCAGTGTATCTTCTACTGAGCACCAAATCCAGCATGAACATTAATAATAATGTCACATTTGCATAGTTACCTTTATGCTATTCTTGTGGATGGCAGCAAAAGCTACCTCATACCTAAACATATAGTACCTGGGCTAATTATATATGCACAGACATTTCAGACACCTCAGTGTCAGAATAGTAGCACTATGGCACAGTATAATGAGAACTATGCGGCCTTCTGTGGAAAATGAAAAGACACTGTGACCGAGCTTTGCGTTTTTGTAAGGCGCAGAGGCTACAACACAGCCTGAGTCTGCGTCCTTGTAATGATCCGGTTTCATATTCTGCATGACTGCGATGTCAGATCATATAAATTACAGTATACTTAAATATCCAGTAGCCTGAATGATATGCAAATCAAAATCATATTGCACTTATTTCGGGAAATACTGCAATTGCAATATGAGTCATAGGTTTCTTATTAGCAGTTTGACATGCGCAATTTGGATTTTATTTTCAAAGAAATGTAAAACTTGTGTTATTTCTGCTTGGCTTGTAGCAAACAAACATGTTCTATGGCATCTGGAGAATATCATTTGTATAGATGGTCTAGGCACCTCTGTAGCACCACAGTGTTAAATCTACAGTATGTTGTATAATTTATTATTCAGCCTTACTATGTATGGGAAACAAAATGCTGGAATATTCTAAAATATATATATATATATATATATATATATATATATATATATATATATATATATATATATATATGAGTAAATTTTAAAAAATACAAAAAAAAAACACATTGAGAGAAAAGAAATGAAAAAACAGGTTGTTGTTGAGGCATAATTTAGTAAATTGGTAGAGAAAATATGAGTAAAGGTTGCTGCAAAGTAAGAATTAATTAGATTATGATCATCCATGTCAAAATGTGGTTTTAAAAACTGCGTTTGTAGATTTTTAATTAAAAACTAAGATTTGTTGTTCAGCAAAATGCTGCATTCCCGTCCAGAGAGATGTGTGGGTAGTATTTGTCCATTCAATCAAAAACCCACAGTGGAGCTCACTCAGCACAGCATATAGTAACAAAGCCCATTCAAGGGGCTTTAACTAGGTCAGGTTGCTCTGTGCTCTGCAATCTATTAATATCATGAAAAAATGCATCATGCTAGCCTGAGACCTACACTCCTCACACTCTTGTCTCCCCCATGACTTTGCTGTGCACATAAATATATAAATAAAATCCATTTCTCTACTTACTAAATTCCCACAGGATGTCCCCTAATCAGAGGTAGAGAGCAGTTACACAATTCTGCTTGTATCCTAGAGGGCTTCAAAAATGGAAGAGCAGAGAGGGAAGTGTCAACCATTTTCTTCTCCTCCCTGACATTACCAATCCAGGAAGTCAGTTTCCCTTTTCCTTCCTCTGCTTCTCTGAGAATTTCTGCATCTCGACGTGGGACTTTTGATGTTGGTGAGAGCATCAGATGTGACATGACCCAATGATTAGAACATATGTCATCATCGGAGGAGTGCTCGGGTAGGAAAAGGGATGGTGCTGGATGTTTGAATCAACAGTGAAGCTTTCATCCAGGACTGACGCTTCCTTTTATGATGCTGAAGCCTTTGAAATGCACAACCAGGCAGTTCTTTATTCAGCAAAGATGGGGGCAAAGAACAGAACTACTGAGGAATACTGTACCTGGATGGAGAAAAAAAAACACTCATCATAAAGTGCTGCTCTAGTTTATTTTAGGCTTTTCTTTGTTTTTTCAATAACTGCTCTGGTCATGAGAATCAAGTGAGATGATTGGGGAAATGGGATGAATGAAATTACAGCTTGAACAACAAGAAAACAGCACCACTGATCTGTAACAGCCTGTATGACCTGACTATGTTTACACAGACAGTAAATGATGCGAGGCATATTATTCTTGAGGACAATATGGCTTTAGTAGCCAAGATGAGCCAATAAGGAAAGAGGATTTTGTGTTTAGTAAAAAACATAATTAATCATCATTACAATGTCATTAATACTTTTTCCTCTCCTAAATCCAACGCTAAAAGTCAGGGTATTGGCCAAGGCAAAGTACATTTTTCTTTTTCAATCCATAAACCTCACTGGACACCAGCCAAGAATATTGGGCTGTTGTTTCACAATAAGACAAGGCAGTAACCACACATCACCTCTTGACTGTAAGTGGAGACGTTCATACGCCAATGTTCTGTTTCAGCTTCTGCCAAGATTTTATTGTGTAGATGCTTGTAAAGCTATTCAGGTTTATAATACAACTAGTGCTCCAAATGAAAGGAGAAAATGAGGTTAGAAAAACATCTCAGTTTGGGCTGAAATGACTGCTAGGTTCAGAGAACCTCACAATAATAACCACTTTTTCATGGCTTTGGGACGGCTGTGGCCATGGCAACAAGAGACCATCATTTAATGAATAGCCATACTCAAGGAACTGTGACTAAGTTACATAACTGTTGTGACTCCAGTTCTTTGAGATCATACAACAAGACAAGAAAGGCCATGGGAGAGACATCATCACTGGCTATGAGATTGAAAGCCATGGGAGTCAGCCAGTCCAGAAAAGATTCTAGTTAAGTCAGATGATAGGGTGCTTCAGTGTTACACACAAGACAGAGCTGGGAGACTTGGTTTCTGTGGCATGGTGTGGAAATGACCAGCTGCTCTTGAATGAAGCCAAGACCAAGGAGATGGTGGTGGAGTCCAAGAGAACAAGGACCATGTTAACACCAAGACCATGAGGTGAAGATGATGGAAGAAGACAACACTGAAGTCCACCTCAACAGCAGAATAGAGCGGACAACGCTAATCCTATCTACCCATCTACCCATCCCTACCCTATCTACCCATCTACCTATCCCTACCCTATCTATCTATCTATCTATCTATCTATCTATCTATCTATCTATCTATCTATCTATCTATCTATCTATTTATCTATCTATCTATCTATTCTATATTCAGTCTGTTACTTCTAGGGAGCTAAAGCTGTCTTGAGCAGATATCAGCCTCATGTCTACACAAGCAGTGCAGATGGATTAGAGAGCAGACTTTCTGTGTCTGGCACATCCTTCATAGCCCTTGCAGATAATGGTTTCCATCTATTTCCTTTGTTAAAAAGTGATACAGGTGGCAGACTGGTCAGACTGAAATCAGCTGACAATTTTCTGACACTACGCATTAGGTAAAATACAGACACACTTATATATATAGTATCAGCTGCAAAGAACTTTGTAGGGGAGGTGACTGGTTTTACCTTTTCCTTCAAACAAATGTGACTCATAAAAAAGGGCCTAGTACAGTTTACAGTTCTCTTTCTGAGCTTCAGAGCAATGCAAGTTGGTTTTATAGTTGTTTACATTTCAAAGAATGTTTAATGATGGCACATGGAGAAGCGAGGGGGCGCATGGGGAAGTGTGCTTTAATTAATTTGTGGTGTGGTAACTTCAGCGTTTGGACACTAATGATAAAAAGAGGACACAAGCTCAGAAGATTTGTTTAACAGCTTAAACAAACCAAATTAAACATTAAGCAGTACCAAATTAACATTTTGTACACAGCACAGTGACACTGTTGTCGTCCCTTGTCTTGCTGCTATTGCTGACCTACATATGGATTTTTGAATGTAATATAAAAGCACAGAAATTAAATTACCAGTTAGTTTACATAGTAAACAAACTGTAGCTATGTTATTTTACCATCAGAGGGGGACTTAACAAGTGGATTCAGCTGTTGAGTGGCTTCCAAAGCCTCACCTGAAAAATATATCAAGACATAAACACATGGGGGTTAAGGGTCACACCATCCAACGGAAACATTGTTGTTTAATCGTAAGTATTGAACAATAATGTGGGAGAAGTGACAGCAACATGTTGCAGATCAATAAATACACACTAAACTACCATGACTGCAGTGAGTGGAAACATCCCCTGATCTCAGATGACTGCAGCTGTAACCTATACTTTAATTTACCACCGAACCGGAGCACAGTGTGAGGCCACAGCGAGGGGAAAAAGCTGCAGTGCGTGCACCTTGCCTGTGATTCAGTCGCGATCTATCATGGCCTGACAGTTATTGAATAATCAATTGTCCTTGCCAAATGTCAGCACAGTGTGTCAAGTCCAATCAAACCAGCAAATCTGAGAAATATCTGTCATTGCGCTCATGTTCACCTTATGTCTCTGTGTGGGCCAACTTTCAACACTTTACTGCATCAAGTCAAGGCAAAAACATGCAAGTGAGCACTAAGATACTTGGGTGTCATTTCTGTTTTCGCAGCAAGAAGCTACAGTAGATTGTGTAAATGCAACAGCAGAAAAGATATGCTATAGCAGTGTGTATGGTGACTATAACTTTATTAATTAGTAATCACATATGAAAATAATGACTGAGACCTCTACCTACATACATCTGATCAGATTGTCAACTTCCAGGGAGCAAAGAGACGATGGTAAACCCCCTCAAGTGTTGCCAAATTTTCTAAGCTCTTCAGCTCTCAACAGCAACTAGTGAAAACCTTTACTTTAAAGGAGGATCGATGTTGCTGTTTCGTTGTTATTGGTTACCAGATCAGTGCAGCTCATGCATATCTGAACTACTTGTTAATTCAGAGATGACTAATGATTTCTGCACTTCACAGTCATAGCCTGGACTGTGACAGTGTTCATATGTAAATCAGCACATTACAAACGCAGGTGGCATCTGCTGCCTCACTGAGAGGGAAGGTTGGTGACACTTTAGTCAAAAACAAATAAATTCAGAAAACAGAAATGTGGTAAGACTGATGAAGTAAATGTAATCTATTAAAGGTTTTGTTTTATACTATGTTACATACACTATACAGTTGCTGTGGGGGCGACAGTGGAGCACTGTGTACTGTACAACAGTTTGATTCCCACCACAGAGGTAACTCCCAAATTAGGGACACAAGACATGTACAATTCTTACTCCAACTTTATAAAACCATGACTACCACTACAGCTTAAGGCTCTGCTCCTAAGTTTCCTCCTGCTGCCCCAAAAATGGAGCGTTTGGAAACAGTGCTGACCCTGTTTTAGTTTGAGAACTTTGTTTGAACTTGTAGTCTGGATGGGAAAAAATTAAGACCTTTTAGTAATAATGACATAGATAACCACAGTTGTTCCTTCATTATCAGTGGTGAAAGCAACATGATTAAGTGTCTCTGACCTTGTTGTCTTTGCAGTTACTGCCATAGTAGTGCAGACAGACAGACAGACAGACACAAAATGAAAATGCAGTCATGTTGACATAGCTTGAGAATGGAAGAGTCAAGAGATAGAGCCAACAGCTAAAAAACCCCAATGACTTTCAGATTCATAGAAATAGCAGGTGCTGCACAGGTGTACCTTATATTGTATACTTATAACTTAAGCATACCTAGCCAACTCAGAGAGAGAGTCATACTACATACTACTCTATATTCTAACAATATATCAAGTAACTCAACTTTCTCTCCAGATGGATGCACACATTGTATCATCAGGGATGCTTATACCCAGGCCCTTGTTGGCAGCTCAGCTAACTGTTCATTAATTCCTTCTGTTGATTTGGGGTTGCCTAAAGGCATGAAATCACCAGTAAACACAACAAAGACCAATACATGCCCAAGCATGATTATATGTGATGAGTTGTTTCAGAGTAAAACTGTAGTTGAATGTCGCAGTCAACTTCAATTGTTACACTGCAAATAGTTATTTTAGGAGTCATTGGTCAAACTTATACTCCAGGCAAATAGGTTGCAGCATATTAGCAGGAAGTTTCTCTCATAAGTTAAAGGATGTGTACATTTTTTGTCCCTTCACCTGTGCAATACTTTGACTAGCCATAAAGCCTTGATTATTCAAATTCATTCTATCAATAAGGGTCCACCGATCAAAAAAAAAAAAAAAAAAATAAGCAGAGAGGTTTTTCATTAAATATTTCAAGTCCGTTGCAGACTATTGCACAACTGTATTTGGTCACCTCTTTTCACATTTCAAACATTTTCTCTCCCTCTGACACTCTGGCAGAGGGTATGCTTGTTTCCCTACAAAGATCTGTCAGATTTCAGTCCAGGAGGCCTGGGTGAAGACAGCAAGTGAATCTAAGCCAAGAGCAAATTGCACAATCATTTCAGTCAGAGAGAATGCTGCCATTGGGCATTGCCTTTGTCAATCATTCAAGGTAAAAACAGTCATTTTAGCAGTGGAAGATGGGGTTGGGGTTGGGAATCTCAACAAAATGGGGGATCTAAAGAGGATAAAACTGTCTGTATTCTACAGCTGTATTGTTATCAACACATCCCATAGAAATGCCAAAACCTACAATTGATTAACGCAGCTAACTACTAACTGAGTATTTCTTTGTCAATACATATATGTGCCTGAGTTGATATATTCCTTCTTTAAAATAAACAAGTGTAGCCAGTTTATTCCTCTGAGCTGTCTAGTGGAAACATGTCTGTGTAGAAGAGACTTTGTGTCTGGACACTTTTTTAATTTTATACAATTTTATACAATATATTTGTCTGACAATCTCGGGTAAATGATCAGAGTCCCCTCAGGCAAAACCAGAATGTTGTTTTTAAGACTAAAATCAGAGTCGTAAACATGGTTTGTTTGCAAGACATGCACCTCTGTCACTCCCCCTGCCGTGACCTCTCCATCCACTTTCCACTTTTTCCTCATTTACAACTTATTTAGTTTGAGGCAAAAAATATATTTGCATCCACAAGACAAATGGCATTTTAAAAACCACTACTAAACGTGCAATATACATGTCATCAGCCGTTTACCTTGTCTGGCACACTACCTCTTATTTGTCTTGAAATCCACATTCACACACTAACACTCAAATACCTATTGTGATTGCTGTCCTGGCCTCCCACTAATTGGCAATTAAACAGTGCCCACAAAGCAATCAGGCAATGGCCAGGACAGATGTGACGCAGGGAGAAGAAGGTTTGTTTATAATTTTCTCAGCGATAACTTTCAGCTCCCTTGCAGAGGAGATGAATCATAATGAGCTGTGCTGTTTGCTTTAGACAATTCAGCTTGTTAGGTGGCATCCTATAGATGTTGATGATTACATGATTAAAACAATATCTGAATGGTCACGAAAGATGATCAAGTCACCCCTGACTGAAGCTAAATCGTTGGGATAGTGAGAGGCAGAGGCCTAAAATGCTTATCTTATTACATGATACTCATGGCTGTGGTGACAGAGCCGTGTGTGTGTGTGTGTGTGTGTGTTTATATGTGTGTGCTATCTTGTGGTAAGACTGAATACTTTATTTCCGTTCCTGCTCTGCTCAGTATTTTTAGAGCTTACGTTTTTCTTTGAAGTTATTTTTAATTGTGTTGCCCGGATGAGTGTTAATTAGGAAACAGTCATTAATTGTAGGCTACGCATTAGCAATACTGGAGCTTAGTCACAAAGCTAAAGAATGGAAACTTCACTTCACTGTGCTCAACTTAAATACTTTCTCTGGGAGAGAGAAGCAGGGGTGGAGGAATTTTCCCCAAGTTTGTGCCCTCATGAAAATAAATTAAAAAAAAAATATCAAAATATCTAAGAAGAAAATAAACTGATATTTTGGAAAATGAACACAGACCATTAAGATCACTTGATGTCAGACTGGAATTAAAATGCTAATTTTTCTTGAGGAAAAAACTCTTCTGAGGAAAAAATTGGTTCTCCATATTCCAAATGGAGAAATTTTAGATTTTATGTTTGTTGATCTCATTAGAGGACGTATCGAGTTTATTAAAACATAGATCATTTTCAATGACTTTTTGGCTGTAATTTCTGTTTGGTGAGAAAACCATTTAGTATTTGCTGAGTTATGAGAACAGATTGCCAAAACTTATTTGTTTGGAGGCAAAACTAAGAAGGAGTGTGGACAAACTGTTTGCAATATTTCACAAGAGAACTCAACAATGGTGGAATACACTGTAACCGACAATGATGGTCAAACCTACAAAGGTCACATAGTATCTTTTAGGGCACCTCATGCTTCTATTGCGAAACGTTCTCCAAATTACATGACGTGTGTTTGGTAAGTCACGTACAGTGGAGGTGTTTCCTAAACTGACACCACCGTCTGCACCAGAGCATCATTTGACTTTGGCTTCCATAATGATCACAAAACACTTAGCTGGTAGATTGAGCAGGCGCCCCACATGCAGAGGCTACAGTCTTTGCTGCAGTCGGCCCCCGTTCGAATCCCGCACCGTGCGGCCCTTTACTGCATGTCATTCTCCCTCTCTCTGCATATCCATTTCTAGTCTCTCTAAAGTGTACTATCAAAATGAAGTAGGTAATCCTGGAGATACCAACATGAGTTAGTCAGATCTGAAAAAAAATCCTTCCAAAGGTCCTTCCAAAGCCACATCCCTGAAGCAAACAAACATGCACTGTTGGATGGAGAAGCAGAGCCCCAAACAAGCAAGATGAATAGGGATACAACTGTCATTGCTTCACTTTTGTGACGCTGCTTGTCTAACTCGACCTCTGCTTTAGTGGCAGCCAGGACTCCAAAACACTCCAGTCGTGCACAGGATGCATGGCCAGAGTTTGCGTAGGCACATAAGTGGTAGGCTGACAGTTAGAGGGAGGATATTTTCTATTTTTTGTTTATCACTGTATTGATTTCTACTGGGATGTTAAGAGAATTTAAAGAAACACATATGTTGTTTCTGAAATAGATCCGCCCTGTCTTTTAAGGGTGGCACATTGTTGCACCACTGTGCGATGCTACAAAAACATCAACCTTACTTCTTTATTTGCTTCATGGTTCACCTGCTAAGAATAACTCAGCAGAAGCCTGGATTGCATTCAATGAACCACACAGTTTTTCTGTCTAATACCAACTAATTTAAAAGTTATTGCTTCACTATTGTCTCCTTGCAGCAACTACAGAATGGTTGAGGTCAATTAAATATTGTTGTTGTGATAAATAAACTCAGACCACCACAACATTTGCTGAATGTTCTCAGTTAATAAATATGCTAATATCAGTGACAGGTGTGTGAAAGTGAACTCACCACATAAAGGACACATAATGTGTTGGCACTGAATTGAAGCACTAGATGTGTAAAATGCAAAATGGTCTAATATAAACCTAGTCCGTAATAGCTTTGTCATTGTGTATCCAGCCACATTAACAAAGAGCATCTTTGCGTGCAGAATGTTAACATCACTTTCACATTATTTCTGTCTGACAAAGGGGCAAGAGTCCAACCTCACAATCACATATCATTGTTCTCTTTTTATTTTTATGATGTGCTGGTAACACAAGCGCATTTCAACTGAAACAAGGCCATATCATTCAAATAGTGAGTTTATCAAGCCGTGACAATCTATTGCTTTGTGAGCTATTGCGAGCTGAGTTGTAGGAGTTGTCTGCCTCCAAAGAATACTTGGGGAGTCATCATCATTCATCACTGATATTTTTTCATTATCATTTGTCATTACTTTGCAATCACATGCATTTCCTCTCTTTTTTCTGTTCTTGGTCTTTAAGTCATTTGTTGTTTTGTTTAGCAAACGGCTGGAAGAGAGGGAGAATATTTGTGATGTGTCCTTCATGAATTCAGACACTAATGCACCAGAATGTAAAGACTCAAGTGCTTTTACTAGAAGTGTAGCCAAAGCAATGGATCTATGAAATCATACAAACATTCAGAGCTGACTTTGGATGTGTGTGGATGTGATGTGTCTCTGGGCATTTCTGCCTTTATTTATTTTCAAGAGGGAAAGCAAAGTCAGAAGAGAAAGGGGAGCGATGACATGCAGCAAAGGGTCTGGGCTGGATTTGACCCTGGGCCACTGCGGTAGGGCGTCAGCCTTGATAAATGGTATGTGCTTAACCAGGTGTCACCGTTGCATCGCTCTGGTGAAATTTATGACATTTTTTTGTACCTGTGGCAGAAAAGCTGAAGTGAATCCCTCAAATTATCAAGACTAAGCCCACACTGCTTTGTGTTATAAATGTCAGCAAAGCTCGATGGGGATGTGTTGCATTGCAGTCTATAGCATCTGAGCTCTCTGCTGGTGTTGTGGGTGGCATTGGATGTCCTTTAAAGTCTCTGCGGCCTTCATTTAGAGAGAGGAATATTGATAAAATAGCAGACAGTGTCAAAAAATGCAGACCAACGATGGGGCTAACTTGCTGCCACAATCAGCCAATCCAATTTCGACATCAAACAGTGCCCTCTTGGGCTTAAAACTGGTGGAGAGATAATAGTGGAAAACAACATCATACAAGAGTAGAAAGGAAACAGTTCCCTCATTAGACAGTGCCCGCTTCACACCAGCAGTCTTCATTATGAGTGAAAAAAAAAAAAAAAGTTAAAGAATTCAGATGAGTGTCTGTAAAGTGCAAACATAATAATAGACAGCTGATAAGTCAGATATTGGACAAATTGAGTTATTTACAAAGGCAGATTATGTTTAATCAAGCCTCGGCTGCAGAGACAAATAAAGAGAGACGTGTGTGTCAGGCTGTTCAGGAGGTCGAGCGTGATGAGGCTAAACATGTAGCATTGATATGCTGGTGATCATGCAAAAGCAGGCAATCAGCTGTATGTAGCAAGACAGCAACAATCAGTGCTGATGAAACATAATGGCTTCATGGTGATTGGGGAGGTCAAAAAGTTCACCCCCCCCCCGTGAACTGGTGCTGCTGGTCACAGCTGTAAGATTATATCAAGTACTGAGTGCTTGTTCTTTTGTTAAAACCACAGATATAGTAACTCATTACTAAATTACTACATTACCAGGAGGATGTGCAGTAAAGATGACATTTTCAAAGTAAAAGACTAAATAAATCAGGGTAGGCAATTTAAATTAGTGATTTCCCAGTTGTGAGGTTGTTTGTCTCCCAGCAACAGACTGGCAGCCCTGTAAAGAGGGGAGGTATAGCTCATGGATGGATGGATGGATTTCCCAGTTGTGCATTGGAATGATGGGTAAACAGAGACCTGCAGTAAAGCAGCCAGAGTGTTTTATTGTGTCCTCCTACATGGTCGGTGTGCTGGTCTTGAAACCCAATTTCATCTACAGAAGCTGCATTCGTGGTTGATACAATAATTCCTAAACATTTTAAATGCGTAGGCTAATTGTTGCCATTAACTATGACAAATCTATTTATAGACACCTGGCTGTTATTGATAACCAACTAATTATGAGTGGGTTTCTATTAATTGCAAAAAGTTTTTAAATCACTCAACTGCTTTGTTTTCTAATTCAATTCAAATTTGCCTGTAACTTATATCAATCAGACCCCCAACCACACACACGCACACAAACACATACATCTTCTTTCCCTTCCACTAACCTGACCGTCACCCTGTCTCTTATCACTGCTATGACCGGTCACATTCATCTCTTTTATGTTTGAGTCATCTCCGTACATGCATGTGAGAGATGACAGAGCAGCAAAGAGCAGGAGGTAGGGTGGGGGTGGTGGTGGTGGTGGTGGTGGGGGGGGGGGGGGGGGGCATTGTTTTATAACGGTGCTGCTGCCCATCAACATCAACATGTCTGTGACGGGAAACTGAACATTAATAATAAACGACGGCTTCGAGTCGCAACATTTCTTGCCTCAAATCCCAAATGGATACAGAGATATTTTTCCCTTGAGGTGTCTTGTTTATTGTCCAACAGAGTTGTTTTAAAGGGATTAAGTTCCCAACACACTAAAATGCAGACCCCCCCCCCACTAATTTCCATATTATTCATCTCCGATATTAAGGCCGAAAATCACATTAGAGAAGAGAATCATTAATAATTTCCCATTTTCTGCACTGCCTTTTACTAGATTTACTTTTATCTAAAGGGCAATTTAATCTGAGGAGGGGAGCTACTTTTATCCTCCAGTGTGCCCACCCCCCCATCCCCTTCATCTCTCTCTCTGTCTCTCTCTCTTTCTATCACTTTCATTCTCACTCTCTCTCTCTCTCCCTCTCTATCACTTTCATTCTCTCTCACACTCTCTCTCTCTCTCTCCCTCTGCCTCTCCCTGTTTTGTTATTACATGCCAATGCTTTGTTCGGTTAGTACTTTGCACACAGAGAGAAAAGTTCTGGGAAGAGAGTTTCTGAGTCAGCCGCCTGACGGACTCCTCCTGATGTGACATTAAATTAATAAAACAAATGTGGTTTGCAGAGATAGAGCACTTTAAAGGAGGTAAGAGGACAGAAGTGAAATCCTCTTCCTCCACCTCAATTGCTCCGCTGGTGTCCTTTTTTCTTTCTCTTTGGAGTATGTGCAGTTTAACGTGTATGTGTGTGAGTTTGTGTGTGTGTGAGTGCCTCACCTTCACAGAGTTTAAATCCTCCAAATCCTTCTCTGTTGGACGGTGGCCTGTCTGGCTGTTCTATGGTATGGAGATGATTCCACCCAGCAGCAGCTGCCTGCTGTAGTTTGTGGAAGAGTTCCAACAACCACACACACACACACATACACAGATAGACACACACACACACACACATACACAGATAGACACACACACACACACACACACACACATATAACAGTTTTCAGGATGTGTGCCAGGAGTACAAAACAGACAGTATTCCTCAGATTATATTGCTAGAATACAAAGATGTTGTGGATTTAAAGGAACTTTACGCATCGTTTCCGCATCAACTACCACACCTGCACATTTACCACACGTACACACAAACTGACCTTTATCCTTCTCTCATTAAAAGCCTCCATCATCCCACACATCTACCACCCAGTGATCAACGAGGTGAGACCTTCAACCTCATCCCTCCCTTGGGGGGGGGGGACACAACAGCAATCAACCCCCTGCCTGCCTCACATCCATCACACCTGAGCGGCACTGGATGGTAGTTGCACAACACACGCAATCACACAGTATGACACAAAACACCTTAATATGACTCACACCCCTGCATCAAAAAAACTGTCACCTCGCAGCGAGAGAGCCTTTCTATCAGGGATATTTGGTGACGCAGACACCACCACTCACAGTAGGAGGTGACTGCAAACTTCTTTTCAATCAGATGCACTTTACTGATGCGTTTTACACGCATGCAGTGGCAATGGAAGAATAAATGTAAGCAATTACTGCAAATGTTATCACACATTATGTAAAGGTCATATTGAATCGTCAAAGGAGTACATGTCCATGGGCGTATTAAATTTTTCATCCCATGGCTTCGTAAATAAACATGTGGAGTTGCTTTGTCTTCATTCTCATTCTCCATCTACCTTGCAGCCATTACTCATGCACATTTGCATATGGAGTAGTTAGGGACGCAGTGCCAGTGTTGTGTGTGTGTGTCTTCGCTCGCACTGTAGATGTGTGGCTCCGCTTTCATTTACGTTCAACAAAGGCCTGACTGAAGAGCTCCCTGTTTCTCCACTTGGTATTGATCCGTTAATTGTGCAGCTTAGGTGTAAACATGAATCAATGCTATGGTGTTGCAACAAACGAAGCACACAGCCTCTAAATTAATTACCCAAAAATAACAAGCGGGGGGCCCCCACTGGAACAAACAAACAGGAGAAGTGGACCACAGTTACGCTGCTTCACTCAGCTGGGATGTTTGAGCTACAGGAGAGCTGTGTTAGGTGCATCTAATGGAACAGTCCTTCATGTAGAGATCTGAAATTATCTGCTAAAATAGGTTGGAAATATGTGTGTTGGTTGTGGAGAGACGTTTCATTTCTAGTACACATCATAGGGGAGTGACTTCACATTATATGTTATGGGGTAAGACATTTTATGCTGCTTTCCAAGTACTAATGTTTAAAATTGGGTATGCTGGAGGAATAAGAATTAGGTGGCATACATGTACATACCTAAAATATTGGTTCAAGAGAGCCAGAGACAGTATATCTCAATTTGAATGTGAACATCCAGTAATAAAGGAATCAATTTCTTGCCTGCAGAGGAGAATGATATGTCTATGAGTCTGCTAAAGAGGTCACAGCACCAATATGTGGTCACAGGCGGGAGATTGAGAAAAGTCCTGCGCCTCTGCCACCTCACACTTTCATGTTTATAAAACAGCTTCATCATTCGGTGACATTATTATAGCGAGCTGTGATCCGTTTCCTGAGCAGAGAGGGTGTGTTTTTTTTTTTATGTTCCATTGCAGAGCTTTTCATTTAGAAACAGACATTTGAAGTAACACAAGAGCCACAATTGCGGATCTTCACTTTTCAAATACTGTCACAATTCTGAGGGAAATGTCTATTAGAATATAACAGTGTCTAATCCTTTTCATTTTCTTCACACGAGCTCTTCCTCCGTGAGGTATCAAACCTCTGTGCCATTTGTTTTGGGGTTTTTTTTTAAGATGAAAAGCTGCTTTGGTTTATTTTTCAACTTTTTTTTTGTTAAAAAATGCTCATTCCATGTTTCTCTTTTTCCCCATTGTACTGTGTTTTTAGTCCTTTTCATGGATGGCTTTTAAGTCGTCAGCTCTTTGTTCTCCACCGCTGTCATCTTAATCCTTACTTGCAATTAGTGCAATGAATAGTGAACATCCTTGTGTGCTCTTGTTACTTCTTGTCAGAGGATATTTTTTTAAAGATCACACAATGCTTAAGAAAGTATTAGAGGTTGTACAACTTTGAATCACAGGGGATTAATTAGGCCTTTTTTATTTGACATTGATCAGCTAAAAAAGAAAAAAAAGACTCTTTAATGATAAACTGAAGACAAATCACTACAAACCAATCCCAAGTACTAAAACACACATTGCTGTTTGCACACGCCGTGCCCACACAAGATCCTGTCGACTCATGACACAACACAAGACCGGGTTTGTTGTCAGAGACATGACAGCCTGGCATGACGATAGGTTTTCAGTTGCTGACAAACTGGAGCCTCCAGGAGACTGCACAGTGTTGACCCTCTCCGTTATCCCTCTAGGACAGTGCTAGAGAATAAAGGCAACCTTGACTGCAGTAATTACAGGCTACACATCACCACCCACCAATTACAGTGCAACAGTTTGATTAGTTTGTCACTGCAAACAGGAGCCAAGGCATTTTGTGTGAGCCGTAACAAGAGAGAGACTTCGAGAGCAGACACAAAAATAACCCTGAGAACCATAAACCATCAACATGGGCAAAAAGCAAAGCCACAGCGACATTACTACTGATACTACTGGTACTTTTAGTAATAAAAATAATAATCACAATACTTTTAAATCATTAAAGCAGTAATTATGAATTATTCATTACTGTAAAAGGCTGCTAATTGTAGATCAGTAAACTTATGAAAGGGTTCAGCAGCTAAAATGCGAATGCTTTATTTTGGTGGTGCAGGTGAGAAAATCATGTCTGCTTCAAAAAATAAAAATAAACAAGGGAGAAAGAAAAAAAAAACTGTTTTAAATATCACAGCAGCAAACTCCAGCCTCCTCGTCCTGTTTTAATCATTGAAGAAGTGTTTCTCAGATTCGACAAGTTTAAGTTTTAAAGACTCAGAAGTTGTTTAACATGTCTATGTCTCCTCACCACCGGCCGTCTCGTCGTTTAACACGAGTAAACCAACAATTGCTGAGAAGGATCCAGCTGCTCCAAAATCCATCTGCAGGACTTTTTACTAAAACCAGGGAAAGAGAAGATATTACTCTACTTTTTGCATCACTGCACTGGCTAGACTGATTTGTTTAAAGGCTGATTTTAAGATATTATTGATACATTATATGTAGCTCTTCACAGCCAGGCTCCAGAGCAGGGATTTCTCTTCTACTGACTAGAGACCTGAGGGGGTCTTTTATCTGCTATTAAGGGACCTAATCTCGATCTAAGGAGCTCTGACTTTGTAACTGTTTTACTGGGTTTTGTTCATCAATCTTCCTCGTGTATCTCCACTGTGACTGCTCACTGTGTGTCTACTCCGTAGCAAATAGATGGTTTTAAAACATAAACACATTAGCAGGAGTTTTCCTGAGTGATGTAAATTGGGGGTAGATATGATCAGCAATGAATCTTGACAATTTACTACACATTTCACTCACAACGCATGAGTTTACATAAATGTCTTTTAAGTTTTTGTATGTTATCAGGCAATAGCCAAGTCCTATCTCAACAGACGCTCTGAATGAAATTGGACCAAAATGATAAGGGCGAGATAAGAGCAGTGCTTTCAGACAACAGCTGCAAAAAGGTCTGCATACAGACACGTGTGCACCCACACCTGACAGGGACAGTGTACGGAAAGTTAAGGGGAGGTGTTGTGATCGTGGTAGGTACAGGGAAAGACAGAGGGTAAGGTTTTCTTAAGAGAGGAGAATTGGTTACACCATTTTACTGCCCTGTGCACAGAGAGAGAGAGACACACACACACACACACACACACACCACTCACATACGTCACTGAGAAGGCACAAGGGACTGAGGATCAACCTCTAGAAGAAAAGCTTAAATGCTGGTTGTTGGGCCAAGAGAGCAGATGAAAACAACATCCCTCTAAATCAGTTGCTTTTCTTTCTGTCAGCCCTCCTATCAATCCATCTTCCCCCCCATGAATTCCTACTCCTCCTGTCCTCTCACTCCTTCACTCTGTCAGTTTTTAAAGCCATCTATTTTCTGTTTCATTCTCTCCCTCATGCTGCTCCTGGCATATTGTCCTCTCTCCCAGATGGTGGTTGATCTGGGAGACGTCTCACTCTGCTCCCCACATATGGAGCCCCTTCGCTGGGCAGAGAGGCTCTTGATCCCCGCCCACCACCCAGCCACCTCACCACCCTGCCACCCACCCATTCCAATTCTTTTGCCTTTCTGCTGGGGCGAAGCCAAAGCCGCATCAGGCCCCTGTGGAGGGCACATCCTACTCACCGAATGTCCAGGTACACCCCTGACTGCCAGAAGGCCGGATCGGAGCAACACACAAACAAACTACAAATTCAAATTCCCTTCCATTTCATGGTAGGTATGGGCTACGCATGGTAACAGATCCATCCCATGTGGCCCGCTGCCACAGTGTGAAACGTCAATTAACAATGCTCATTTTCCCCCATTGGTTCCTGAAGACATCTCATTATGGTTATATCGTTCCATTAGAATATGTATTACATTAATAGATTCAATTTCATGATTACACAGATAAATATTAGATAATCTCTTGGGTGTTTGTGGAATAGTTGTCAGCTAGCACACATGACATATATTAGCATTTTCCACATGACGCATATGTAGATGATGGGATGTATGTACAAGATGGAATGCATGGGCTGTTGCTATGGGAGGTAATGGGTACCGCGGTAGCAATCGGTTTCTCTCTAGCCTATCAAAATGCAGCAATTCGCAGGGCTGACATAAATGGATAACTAGCATGCTTGGTGCATAGGGACTGCAGGGATAGCTAGAAATGACTGTGGGCAAAAGAGGCGGAGAGAGTAGCTGCAGGAGTCGGGGAGCAAAGCTGAGACATTAGACAGCGAGGCAGCTGGGGAGGCACATCAAGCTATGTTCATAAAGTTTTACTGGGATGTTAAAGTTGCTGATTGTTTATTATCCGAGCATGAGGGGAGTTGAAATTGGCCAACAAAGCCACTGCGAAGAGTGGTTATTAATTGCTGTGTGCTCTGTTACCGCCAAGGGTGTAATGATCAAGCATGGATTGTTTTAATCGAGCCTGGCATGATATGATGAGCTGTGGAAACTTACACACTGATAGATTTCTGTAGAAATTACAACTCAAGAGACATGACAATGTAAAAATAAGGTGGAAAATAAATACTACGACTAAAATCAAGAAGCGTATGGAAAAAAAAAAAGTTGGATTGGAAAGATTTTCAGAGGCCAGGAGATTAATGTTGGGCACACTGATTGAGAAAATGCACACATGGATGACAGTATGGCTCATACTCTAACTCACACACACAGACTCACGCACATCTATGCACACATGCCAACTGAGTGAGCAGCAGGGCTGTGGAGTGTAAGCAGGTGTCCTATGGGAGAGAGTGTACCATTAGCAGATCATTTCCCTCTCCGCTCCAGCAGGCCCTCCTCTATCATACCTCCGCTGTCAGCACTGCCTCAGAGGATTACTGAAAAACAGAGAAAGGAAGTAAGAGAGAGAGAGAGAGAGAGAGAGAGAGAGAGAGAGAGAGAGCAAACGGGTGGGAAAAGAGAGCCGAGTGTGAAATTGAAACTTGCATAGCCCCTATATGCCCTCAAAACTGTGATTATTACCCAGTAGACATTTCCTCCTTCCAATCTATATTGCCCCAGGGAAAATCTAACCAGAACATGTCTAGTGTCCACATTTACTGTGTGGTCTGTGGGCCATGTTACCACAGGCTAAAATAAAGTGAAAACACAAGATATAGCTAGTGACAGAGTTGTACCGAACTTCAAATGCTTGTCCCCAGCCACGCAGCAGACAGAGCTGGAAAATGTTTTGCTGCGGTTTGTTGTTTTGTCAGACCAGGGTCAGTCTGTGACACCTCCCCTGATCCCAGACCGTCTGACTCTCTTGAGAGCTGCACTAGCTGGGGGCAAAGTGGTGGCCTGGCTGGCAACAAGCCCACTGTCATCAGAGATAAGGACACCTCTCCACAGCTCCAGCACAGGGAGAGAGGGAGAAGAGGCTGTGGAGACGGAAGGTCAAACGGGAGTAGGTGGATTAACAAAGGGTGAGATGGGGTGAAAACGGGGTAATGAAGCGGAAGGAGGGAGAGATGAAGGGAGATAGTAGGAAACCCAAATCCTTTACAGCCATCAGGACACTGTAGACATGAACATGCGCATACAGAGATATCCCGTGGGGTGTTCTTTACTGTGAGTCAGTGACATAAAAGCAGCCTGCAAAACAGTGGAAAGCTATTAAGTTGTATTTAAGTAGGGTCACAATGACCCATGAAAACCCTATAGGACACACAAACAATCATATACACGCATTGCGCATATTGTACATGGGAACTCGTACCTACACTAACTGAGTATCTTCTGTCATGTACAAGCAAAATGTTTCATGTCTGCTTCAAACACATTATAGTCTCCTATATGCAGCTCCTGTGCTGTACCCATAGGACATACATTAATATTAGACTCTACACAGCACAATTTGCATTCAGTGCCAGTGCTCATTGCCAATGCCAGATGCAGTTTGCCCTTTACTTAAAAATGTGCATGGTAAGAGTGTGAGTGTTGAGGAAGGGGATGTGTAGGACGCTAATTCAGGAAAAGCTCCTGTGGGTCACATCTATAGGGACAGACAACCTAACTGGCAGTTTAGGTTCCTGTTTGCCAGACTTAAAGCAACACTATGTAGTTTTTCGACCTTAAAATAATGTTTCTAAACCCATTTAAGTGGTAGAAAAATGGTTAAATGGAGGAATGGTGCTGCTGCTGCAGCCTGACAGCAGGGTCGCATTGGTTGCAACTGTACTATGTAACTTTCCTCTTCAGGTAGGAACACAGTGCCACCGTGGTACTGGTACACTGCAGCCCCACTAAGCTCCAGAGACCGAGCTCAAGTCCAGTCTCCCTGCTCCTCTCACCCACACACAAATGCCCTGTGCTGGGCTGACCAGCCTCCCCTCCAGAGCTCCGACAACACACAAACCTCTCTTTGCTTGGCACCGGCAACAACAACAGTGACGGCACCGGCTCCATCAGCACTTCAGCACAACCCCGCTCAGCCTGCAGGAGCAGCACGATTCATCCTATTTACCAATTTTCTACCACTTCAATGAGTATAGAAACATTTTAAGGACAAGAAACTACATAGTGTTGCTTTAAAGCGGAGTTTGTTTGCACTGCCAACTACTGATGACTTAAGGATCTGTCTTCACTCATGTGAGCTTCACCACAAGTGGGTGTGGCCAGAAGTACAATGATACAACATCACACCTAGCCTTGATCATGAGCGGCATCACAAGTTCAACAGGTTTAAAACATTCAAGAAATGCTGGACCAACTGACAGATAAGTGACTCAATGCTTCTCCTCCATTTAACATCTTTGTCGTAGGAAGGTGTCATGTTTTTGTGGACAAAGTTCTATAAATCCTCTTGTGTCTCCAGATGGAGCCGCACAATTCCAATAATCTTCTTCAAGTAATGGCATTTGAATCAGTGCTAAAAACTATAGGTGTGTGATAGAAAGCAGTGAGTGTACAAAGCTGTAGCCTGCTGGAGGCTACATTAACCACCACTAAAATAACACACCCAAATGTGGAATTAACTGCCGAGCAATTGATTTGAACAATGTGGGTAATATAGGCACAGGGAGGAACTGTTTATGATCTTGTCTTTGAATGGAACCTGTCTGTCAAGAGTAGCATGCACCAGAACAACCACAGCCATCATCTTATGTAAGCATGTATGTTGACATCTTCGTCTTATCCAACTGTCCTATATCCCAGTGTTGATGATTTTCAGCTCTTTAGGAGAGCAGCAATTTCGTCATGTTCACCTGTAAGCCTGATAAATCCAGGCAACTGTTCAGGACAGACTGTACTTAAGTCAATGTGTAACACATCATGTGTGCTCAACAAGTGTTAAATGAAGTGTTGCACAGACATTGTAAACATACATCTGATTCCATCCTACAGCGTGTTGCAGTGAAATCCATTAACATATACATAGTACATGTGCAGGGAAGAGGTGTCTGAATTGCCTGTATACATATAAGAGAAGAAAAAAAAGTGTATTACATTACGAAAGTGTATTATATAGAGAGAAATATAAAAACGATAAAGAAAATACAAGCCTTAATACAAATAACCGTGTAATGTGATTCAATAAAAAAAAAAAAAAAGAAAACGCTATGATACATCATACTGTATCTCACTCTGCGACAAAGCTGCCTCTGTTGGAACATCAATGATATGATGAATTAATAATTTGTAGGTTGTCAAACAACAGCATCCCTGTCACAGCCAGCTATTGATGAGCCATCATGCAATGAAATAAATGATTAGTGGTAGAAACAGCTCCTGTGTGAAGGCACTGAATTATATCACATAAGCTAGAGCTGTACATCTTCATCCCAGACTTGTTATTCAGTGTTTGAAACATGCACCAAAGACAATTTCAATATTTTTTGCTTGCAAAAAAAGAAACAAATCCATTAAGGGTAGAGGAAAAGGTAATTTGTTATTCATATAAGCCCCTCAAAGCAAATAGCTTCAGAAACTAGTCAGTAATATAATAAAAGTACACTAATAATTATGGAGCAATGGAGTTAAAATGTAATTTAGATGACAATCCATCCATGGTGCATTCTGGTTGGTGTAATCTGACAATTGCCTGCAAAGAGGTCAGCCAATCAGAAGTTGTTTTGGACAGCCGCTCTTTTAAAGCAATGCTATTCTGGGGCTTCTCATTTAGGGGAAATTTCCTCCCAGCACTGACTGGTGCCTGAGGCCTTGCTCGGAGCCTGCTGTAGCTATGGTAGACTATTTCCGTTCCGGTGAAACAGACAGGGAAATGCAGCAGCAGCTTGATCTCATATTCACCTTATGATTCATGGATGACAAGAAATCACAGTGTAGGATTTTCTTTAACCTATTTAAAATGTTGAGGGATCTGACAAAATTGCAGCGTGACACTAAAATTACAAAAGAAAACCCATCTATAAAACCTTTTTTCAGCTCTGTAAATTACAGGGGCTGTTTCAGGCGAGACTGTGATATTTGACACTCGGTGGTATAAATACACACATCTGCTGGTCCAGGTGCTGGAAGCAATGTAAGGTCAGCACTGCCAAGGCTGACCTGACAGACAGAGTGGCTGTCCATTGAGGGGGAGGCAGAAATAAAAGATTCGACCCGGATCAGTGAAGCATCCGACACACTAGCCTGAGTTCTTTGGGTCTCTGAGGCGGGAGCTGCTTCTCTGTCACTCACCATCTGAACACACACACATACACACACACAAAGCAAAGAAGTAGAAACAAAAACATGAACGTACTCTGACAATAAAAATGAGCTCTAATCTATTCTCTCAATCTCAATCAGCTTGAATGAGACACAATGAGAGATGGGATGCAACACAATCCCTTTATTTGCTAAAAATACAAGAGGTGTGATTATCTTTCAGGCAAGATATCTGTGTATCTTGTCATTGTTTTTCTCACTGGTTTGAGGAGGTTTGGGAGTTGTGCAACATTTGTTATCAGACCTGTCAGTTGGGTTTAATTAAACCACTCGTACACAGTCCAGATGAAGCGCATGTCTGTGTGAGCATTCTCTTAATAAGTCATACTGACATTTTTTATAGTTGCATTTCTTATTATTGTCACCTACAACAAGATTCATCAAACACTGAGAAGAACATTCACTAAAAGTGAAACTGAACTGAGTCAAATCGTCCACATTTCCTTCTTTCCCGTGCTTTTGAGACAATGTTGGCAAAGCTGAACACATTAAAATTAAACAATCATTCCACTATCTGATCATCTGCACGCCTGAGTGACGATGGCTGCTTATTCACTCGTGAATATTAACGTTACAGAGAAATACTTTTAGGGGCTTTAAATACACCAGGCTGGCACAATGGGAGAGGTGAATCTGATCTGACTGCAGACGGAGGAGGGAGGGAGAGCACGTCAGAGTGAGGAAAGGAGAGGTAGACGTGCGGCTGTATAACACATGTAAAAGGAGGGGAAAAAAGCAATGCTTAAGAAGAAGCGAAAACACGACAAAACTAAGCACGGTATTAAAGTCAGCACTTTTTCCCCCTGCTCTTTTATCCCTTCATCTTCGACGCTCTTGTCTGCGTGTGCCCCCCAGCTCTTCTGGATGGCATGTACCCACCTCCCCACCCAGGAAAGAGGGCCGTGGCTCTACTGTGAGATAAAAGCTGGCAGCCTCCTCCTTTAATCTTTCACTTCCATTTTTTGAACTTTTTCCCTCTGTTTCAGCCTCCACCAAACCCCACCCACCCCCCCTTTGCACCCCTTTTTTTAATGGCACTTTTAGCAATGTGGCATTTTGGTTTCTACTTCATTCTTGCCACAGAAATTTAGCGCTTGGATTCCCAAATCTGTTACTGCATCAGACGGTTCTTTGATGTCTCTGTCCCCCTTTATCCTCATCATTTCCTCCTCCTCTACACTGTCCTTTGCTGTTATGTCTCTCCTCCACTCTTGTCCCTCAGCTCTCATTGTCATAGTGTTTATACGATTTTGAGAGTTGATAGGACCCTAAGCAATCTCCTAGTCAGCCAGACTTTCATTTCCCTCTGCCTCATACATCAATCTGCACCTCGCTTTGTCTCCATCTGGAGAGATACAAAAGAGGCAGCTCCAGCCAAACCATATAAAAACATATATGTATATAATTTTGTTTTTGCTTTTTTTTTATGAATCTGCTTTCGCAAGCCAGGGCCAGTTGCCAGCAATGACAGACCACTCAAATATTATTTATGCTCCTGTATTCTGTTTTATCACACATGATATCAAATGTTTGACTGTGCTCTTTATCCAAGTTTTGTTAAGAAAAAAAAAAAAAAAAAAAAAAAAAAAAAAAAACTTCGGCTTGTCTGCCCTTCCTTAGAATTGCAATTTGAAGAGCATGGAAATTATTCTCTTGGGTTATATTTGTTTGGCATTTGTGTTGAATGAAATAAATAAAGAAGTGTTCTTAAATCAAGTCTCACCACACAAATCTGTCACTGAGGTACCAGGTTACACTCATCGAGCTCTTTAGATGTTTCGGCTGATTAGACGTCGTCTCACAGTTCACTGGGTATAAATATAGCGGACTTGATTGACATTTGCTTGACTCTCGCAGTACCTTGGTTACAAGTGGGAAGAAACAACTTGCTTTCTTTGTGTTTTGCAAGACACAGAGGATTCAAAGTGGCCAAACAAGCGGAAATACTATTGATGCATACTATTGAGCAAACACACAAAAGTCAGTAGTAGATGAGTATAAACATATGTAGGCACACAGCAGTGCAAATGTACACTTACACAGGAGTCGGTGGAGACTGGCTGCAGTTTTTAGAACAACGAAGTGAACAAAGAAGTGAAATGTGATTGGCTCTCTGCCCAACAAGATTTCCATTTTAACACCCTTACATCCAATTGTCAATTTGCCAATGGCAAAAAGCCATGAACTGCCAACATGCAAACACACATTAAAGGCATGCATACTTTCACATGCTAAGAAATGAAAAAAAAAAATATATGTATATATTCACAACCTCTTGTTTCTCTTCAAAAATGAGTACTTTGTTTTCTGCATTTTAATCATACTTGAGAAATCAGGGTAACAGTGTATCCATGGAGCTACGCCTGTGGCAAGGCTAAAGAAACAGATATGTGACTTATGAACTTCAGCAGTCATATAACACATACTCATAAAGTTTATTTATTTTCTTTATTTTCCTAAACAGCCAAAGAAAGTCCGTGAGCCCACTCAGTCCAGATTAATGGTTCAGCCATAACTTCAGCTAGACTTGCTTGTCAGCAGCAAGCTCCAGTGTGTCCTGCTCTAAATCTTCAATCCAATATGATTTGTGTACAACACGCTAAATTCAATATGGGATCTCATTCTTCTGTATGCTGTGGAATTTGTGTTACATTGGCTGGAAGACGAGAAAAGGCTTTGAAGTACAAAGAGGAAAATAAAACTGCAGTTATTGAGAAATTTGTTGGGAGGCGTGTCTCACTGTCTTTCTCTTTCATCTTCTTGAAAACTATGACTAACTTTCTGTTATAAGGTTCATAGAAAACTATGCTTGACTTTCATTTAATGTGCTAAATGTGCTAAGAGAACAGGTGCTGCCATGTATCATATCCTGTTTATCATGAGGAGGAACGACCAGGGTTATTTCTTAACATTCAAGGACGTTTCAGTCCATGTTCAGGGATTTCATACACCTTTGCTTGCTTCTCTTGAATTTATATAGCTCATAGATAAGGTCTCCAGTACTGTGAATGGTATTAAACAGGGTCCCTAAACTCTTTCTGCTAAAGGCAAAAAAACAGAAATTAGATGTCGCCCCATTACCCAAGTTTATAAAATCCTAATGCAAACAATGCAAACTTGAGCATTCTCCTTGAGCAGTCTCCTCTCTGCACTCTCACCTTGAAACACCTCCCCACATAAACACACTAAGGCACCATCTCTGCCTCACAGTGTCTTAGCTCGACTGATCCAAACATTTATAAACTCCTGTATTTTAATTTCAAAAATACCACGGGCAAAAAGCACAGACAAGGTTTAAGGTCCTGGTTTGTAAGAAGAGAGTGTGAGAGCTAAATAGACCACCACTGAAAAAGATCTTCTTCTTCCTGAATAAAGGGAATCATTTCATATGTTATGGTACTGTTGTGTTTTATGGATTTTAAGGTCCATGGCCCAATATGGGACATTACCCAAGGTTTGGAAAATATTAGTATTGAGTATGCTTCAAAATATGAGAGGAAATTTCTTTTTTGAATGATTAGCATTTCTACCAACCTGCTTATTTAGATGTTGGCGGCATTTTTATTACGTTTGAATATATTTCAAGTGTGGAAATAAAATTTGCTCCACTGGAATGAAGTTTCACTGTCTGTGGTCAAGGAACAGCAGAGTGTCCACACTGCTGTCGTCATTGCTATGGTGCCATGTTAGATGTCAACAGGCCACCTATATGAACGTGGCAGGGTACATGGTGCAGCAGAAAGGCAGCAAAAAGTCTTTAACAGTTAATATTGACAACAAACATTACAACAGGGTTGTTTCACATTGATTGTTAAGGTGGATGTGGAGGTTGCTGTGCATAATAATAATCAGGCATAGAAAGTTGTATACGCGTGTGTGTGTGTGTGTGTGTGAGAGAGAGAAGTGGTCTGATTAGAATGTGTGGGATGCAGAGTAGCAGACAGACATTGTGGCTAACAAGCATAGGCACTCCTAATCATGGCTTTGCTCACTCCTCAGTAGAAGCATAAGGTCACCTGAGATTGATTCAAATGAGGGGAAGCTTCAAGCCATCCCTTGCATGTCTGTAAACCCAAAGGGCCGTTGTGTGTGGGCATCCCTCTGTGTACACTTTGCTATGGGAAAGTTTGAAGTGCATGAAGTAGAGGAAAACATAACGTAATTCAGAAAGACCTAACCGCAGCGTATTTCATGTTCAGAGGGATTCATATTCCCCAAGAGGCCAGCTGCACCAGAGAGTGTGTGAGAACAGCTGTGCATAAGGGTTTGAGAAAAATCTGAAATGTGTGGGTGTTTTTGAATCAATAAGTCCTTCAAATCAAAGTATTTAATGAATGTGAACCGATGTGTTATGATATATATATATATATATATATATATATATATATCCAAAGCTCTTTTTTAAGTTCCTGCCAACCCACAGTACAAAGTGCTACAGCTGCTGTGTTCAAGATGTACATTTATTAAAGTAACAAGTTATAATCCTGGACACACAAGCCAGTTGAATTAGATTCATCAAGAATCAAAGGGTTTATGTAAGAATCCTGTAGTGTCTTCAGAAAGTTAAAAAATGTGTCTATGTCCTTGTAAAACTACTGCCCAGCACTTTCCTCAAATGTTTTCTATTCAGTCAATGTTCCCTGCTCAGTATTCCTATTGATTATCGAAAACACACAGGGACATTGATGTTTATGAAACAAAAAGGATGTTACGTTTGATTGGAAAAGTATTTTCTTCCTTGTGATGTTTTAAAAGT
Source organism: Caranx ignobilis (assembly GCA_021432705.1). Classification (NCBI taxonomy): domain Eukaryota; kingdom Metazoa; phylum Chordata; class Actinopteri; order Carangiformes; family Carangidae; genus Caranx; species Caranx ignobilis. The sequence continues at coordinate 9,824,950 of MU269991.1, read as the reverse complement.
ACAATCCCAAATGAGCTGCTGTAAAGCTCCACTGATAATCCAAAAGTGGAGTCCATATGCCACCTCAGTTGTACCAATTTGACAACAAAGCCTGTTGAAAAGCCTGTAGTTACTGCAAGCATCTTGTGGCTGAATGAATTCCAAACAGCCATCTCTAAAACACAACAGAACAGGTGCACGTGCTATGATGCTACAACAGGGGCTATTGCAACTGCTGCGCAATTTTTAGGTCTGAAACAAGACCAACAAAAAAACAAGACCAATGAAGGGGACACAACATAGAACCACATAGCAGTCCAGTAGCTCAGGGTCGGGGCCCTCTCTACAGAGAATTCAATCATTGCACATGATAGTTCGTTGGTCTTGTTTTTGTGACTCCCACCAGCCAGACCTAAAAATTTCCACAAAACGTTGGTGTCAGAGGTGGGATCTCACAAGTGATTTGTCCAACTGCCTGAGCTCAGCCAGATTATGATCACCCCAAACATAAAATTTTAGTCTCAAACCTCAATAACATTCAGAGACAGAGAGAGCTGACTGACTTAAAGGAGACATATTCTGCTCCGATTAAAATAGTTCCCAGGTGTCTTCGAGACATGTCTGTGACGTGCATCAGTCACCCCAAGGATCAGACATCAGAGCTCTCTTTTCATCCTCTCAAAACATCCCTTTTCAGAACAGCTGGTTTCTTTACCTGTCCCTTTAAATGCAAATGAACCACTGTTCGCTCCGCCCCCTCTACCAGTCCTGGTACTCAGGTAGGGGTGATATTATGTAAATTCAAAAACTAATGGCATCATTGTCTGACAACTGAGGGAACAGCTTGTAAAACCACATGGATTTCAACCCAGGGAGCCTGCAAATGACAGATTTTTGGTCAATCCTCACATTTTGGGGGCCAGAAGGCAAGACAAACACCCAAATATACGTTAAAGAGCCTTCAGAAAGTGTTATTTCGATAATATGTCCTCTTTAAGACAGAGGACCATCACTGCCAAGATCAAAAAGAACAGCGACTGAAATGTCGGGTGAGTCAATCAACAACACTATTACAGAAAAAACATTCTAGTAAGAAGCATAAAAATCTGCATTTTTGTGCATTCACTAAACTTTACTGTTTAACTTTGTGACATGTTTATAATAGTAACCATGAAAACTGAAGTCCATTAGGCATGGCACTGTGGTTGCTAAATATCAGGAAACACTCCTATGGGCGGTATGAGAGAGAGGAAAACAGCCTGTGTGGTTGTTAAGGTTGGAGGACTTGTTCCAGAGAACCTGACATTGTCTAATCTCACGGCAGCTGTGGAACTGCTCCAACTATGATTCACATACAGTGTCTTTAGAAATAAAGGAGCTTTTCACTTCCACAACCAGTGGCACTCAAATTAATAATGTTCACATGCCAGCGGCTGATGCTGACAACTTGTATCCTCCATGTGAGGGGAGCACAGTTAACAAGCTCAAGCTGCAGCTGACAGTCACTAATGATGGGCATGCACATACAGAGCATATGCACTGGGGGCTGTTTGTAGTCTCACTGTCTGCAATCTGTGCCACACAAACGTGTGCGTTCACTCAGACTCGCGACACTCAACATAACCTAAACCTAACAGACACATCATCATATATCATTTGGATGTTGATTCAGGCGGGGAAGCAGCTTCATCTAAGGAAACCCTGAAATGTTTCTCTCTCTTTCCATCGGCAGCATTTATCTATCTTTGCTACCAGATACAGGAGAAGCAAACATTATAATTTTATCCATAACATGATGTGATGATCTATTATTGCAAAAAGGAAATTTGCCAAAAGTAAGTATCTTTGTGGAAGATTTAATTTTCTCAGTGGATGGCAAACTTTTAGCCTCAGTCAGACTCACTGCCTCCATTGTCAATAAAGAGTGCTCGAGTCAATAAAGTGTTCTGAAGTTGGACATTGGGCCATTACTGAAGTTTATTTAATAAGATGTAGTACATCAGAAGGTATAAATCGTACAGATTGGCCTGTGGGTGTAGCACCAAACTTATTGACTAATGCTGATTGCCCCAAAAGCTTATGAAGTATGAGAATAGAACACGCAGGGCTAAGTTTGTATACTGAAATATGCGCAACCATAAGATGTATGACAGCAGAGGAAGACGAGTGTGACTCATCTTTACATGCGCTACTTTGAACTGACATGGGAACATACAGGAGTCAGGAGTTCACAACCTGCAATCATGAATCCTTTAATTAGAGAATGAGAGACCACATATATATGAAATCATATTCTGCTAAGAAGAATTACCATTTTAATGACATTCACCTTTCTCAGTGCTCAGTTTTCTGAACTAGAGTATCAAGGATGTCAGGGATTTTGGAGCCCACTCTGCATGGCAGCTAATTGCAGCTCCAACAACTTTCCCGCAGCAGATTGAAGTCTAAATGAAGCTCTGACCTTCAATTTGCTCTCTCTTCATCAGTCCCTGTTTTTCTCTAAGTGGTTTGATTTCCTCAAGGTTCCTCTTTTTTCCCCTTTTATTTTCCTCCTCCCTTTCATTTAATCAAAGCCACGGTGTCTTTGTCTCTCATCTCACACCACATGATAGAACAGTGTCTTTGATAAAATCTGCCCACACTCTCCATGATGTTTGATCTCTGGCAATATGTTTATGATTGAAACACACCACGCAATGTCAATACGGACTATCTTAATCCACTTAATGTACTTTGTACTGTACCTAAATGGTATATTTCCTTAAAAGGGAAAGAGTCTTATGAAAAATTACAAGGCTATGAGGCAGTACAGTGAGCAGCTCTGAGTACAGCAAAGCTGTGAATATAACATTGTAACTATAAGTGAATACACAGTTTGAGAATACATAAAACAAACACAATGGGCAGCAGACATCCATTAAGCCTCCCTTGGACTAATCTCTCATCTATCCGTCACATAGACTTTAGACTAATGGGCAGTGTATAATGAGGTTTCATGTTAGCTCTGTACAGAAAAAGAAAACAGTGTCACAATAGAGGAAAGCTGGGACTGATCAGATGGCTGGGCTTTTTATCCCACTGTTGAGAGTCAATTGGAGTTGTTTGAAAATGAGGTGATTTAATCTGAACTTCATTTCACATTGCATTCAATCACACAATGTGTTTTAATGAGCTTTAATTAAGGTTTTATGGTATATGTGCCCCATGGCAAGTGGTGGTTTTCAGTCAGCTTAGTGGGCTTTCACTGGTCTGTCATAGAAACACACAACATGCTGTTACTAACTAACCACTGTGACCAACCCTCTGGCTTTAGGGGAACGTAAACAACACAGAGACCATGGCAACAGGCACAGAAAAGAAGAAGGAACAGTAAAGGGACTCATTATTACAGCTAATGCTCTTGAGTCACTTATCACTAAGTAACAGCACAGGTGCAGATGAGACATTATAAACAGTTGCAAAGTGTGTTGGGATAATGAACGTGCCCCTACAGACCCCCTTTATTTTCCCCCTACACCTGCAAAGGCAATTACAGACAAGGAGCAACAATGCACAAGTTTAAAGTGTGTTCACAGTGCAATATCTAATTAAACTGTAGGGCAGAGGGACTGGGGGGAAATCCTCATCACATTGTGTTGTGGACAAACCAAACAAGGACAAATCGACTACATGAATACTGAGATGAGGAGCCGGTGAGTCCTACTACAGGGAAGAGCAGACAACATAACTAACACATTCTGAGGGCAAATATAAAGCCTCTGACTCATGTGCTATATGTGGCTTCGCTGATGTAAAGCTGCCACTGATGCTTTTTGAATGCTTCTGTGCAAATTGCACTTTGCTGAATTCTGGATTAACCTTGGAGATTAGGTCAGATGTGCATATTCTTAGTATGTGCACACTCAAATGCATTTTTATGCTCTTTGCTGTGCTGCTTTAGAGGAAGATAGACAGACATTTCAAGGAGATATTTGAAAGAGTTCAGAAAAGGTTTGATGAATATTACTCTGCTCATACCCAGGAAGCTACTGCTAACAGCTGGTAGATTTAGTTTTACATACAGACTAAATAGTAAAAATAAATCTTCCTGAGCACCTGTAGCATTAATTTATTAAGATATTACCGATTTTTTTCTCAAAACTTAATTTTTGTTTGACAGTGTTTTCAGTCTGTCTATGCTAATCCACTGTTAATGGCAACTGCATATAGCTCTCATTTCTGTGAAGTAGTGTGTCCTGTTTGCTTGTGAAGCTCATGTTAATATTTGCACTAGGAGCTATATGTTACCACTAATATTAACTATGCCTTCAAACAAACCCACAACTTACGGAAAAAAGTGGACCATAGGTTACGCTACATGATGTCAGGATTTCAACTCTATATTAGCCAGACTGTAGACTGAGTCAGCCTGACTTCTTTTATCAACTTTTACCTACTTGCCGTAGCTGTGTACACAGCTGTATTTTAGTTGAGAAGTTATACTCTGTTGTACGACCTAAAGTCACAACTACTAATTACAATTGATATGTTTATACTGCATTTCATAAATGTAAATGTCTGACATTATCATTTTTCCTTTTGAATTTAGTTAAGAATCTACAGTGCAATGTTTAAACTTCTACACTTGCCTGGGAGAGTCAGAAAGGCATGAATGATGAGTGAATGTGTGTGTGTGTGTGTGTGTGTGTGTATCTACATTTTACAGCGACACAGCCGACCCTCTTAGCCTGGTGTGTGCAGACAGCCGAGCACCTGAAGAGCGGTGGGTGATTACCGGCCTTAATGGGCTTAACAAGCATGACAACGGGAGGTCTGCTGTCCGTCAATCAGAGGTGAGGAGGTGAGGATCGCACACAAGCCATTAGAGGCAAACAGAGAGAGAAAGAAAGAAGGTGGTGCGGGGAGAGGTGGAGTGATGAAGGGATGAAGTCAGAGGGAAGGACAGGAAGGGTAAAAGCTGTAATGAAGCAAAGTCCTGTAATGAGCTGCCCGGTCAAAAACTAAAGGGGCATTTAAAGCTCTTTAACTCTGGACATTCAAGGTGAAAATTCTCATAAAGCTCAAAGCAAACACACTCCCTCTCTCTCCCTTTAACTATATTTTCCTTCCCTCTCAAACACTTCTCCTCAGCATTTGCATAATATCTATAAAACCCTATCTCTTTACAATTTTTCCACTGATAGGAAGGGCAGATTAACAGATCTCCAATGCAGCACTTCAGCCACACTCTTGCATTTATCAGAGTCAGTGCCCCTCCAGATCTATTTGTCATCACAGCTGTTAGCATGAGTGGAGTTAGTCAGACTCTACTTTACCATAATGGGGTGTAATGATCCCAGCTTCCAGCTCTGTGCAACATTCCCAGTCCAGAGACACTACACGCTCATTTAGCAGAGGGAAATTCAAGCTGGTGCTGCAGCCACTTTCTTAACTACAGAAGCTGCTGGAGCATTTTACATTGAACCAGTGTGGAATAAGTCTTAAGAAAATCTCAAGCAGCATCATAGTAGAATATGTGAAGGTGGGTGGATGCATAGTTATATTTGGGCTGAGGCTGCTTCTTTGATAACTTGGCAAAACATGAGGCCTTCCGATTTGCCTCTGACTCTTAGTTTGGTGATGTTGCAATTAGGAAAGGCTTTAATTTTAGTAAATGTAAATTACCCAGCAGTCACCCACTCATGAACTAAAAGAGGTACTTTTTAGGATTTGTCTCCTGTGTTTGTTCCACAGAAGCTGGATAAGAATGAGGGCCTGTAAAGAGGATGTTACGTGGGTGTAGATGAGAATAGATTGTAGGTGGATGTTAATATGCCACGATGTGATAAAGAGAACGACAACACCTGCGTCTCACTACTGTAGCTCAAATAGTGTTGGATCAGAGGATGAGATATAATATTGTCTGGGGTGCCGCCATCAAAGACCAGAAATATCAAACCTGATTTCATGCGAGAAAAGTGACACAGCCGACAACAGGAAGTTCCAAAGTCAAAATTAACAAACTTGCTGCAACTGTCTATCTCTTGGTCCTGTTTTGCATTGTTATCTCTGCTAGTGGAACAGCTTAGCGGACTTTTCAACTAGCGCCATTACCAGGTTAAAATGCGCCATTCCCTTCAGACTTAGCTGTACTTAGTATACAAACCAGTGAGATGACCTTATTTTAGCTTTGTCAGCGTGAGCATGTTAGCATTTAGTACTCTAAGAACTGCTGTGCAGGTGTAGGTGATCCAGCATCAGTTATGTCAGTCATTTTAGAAACATATATTAAGTAAGCACAGCCTGACAGGCATGCTGGCTGTAGATTCTTAGTCTCACATGATATATTAATGAGAAAATTTACACAATGTTATAAAAGTTTACATTTTGCAAGCTTGGGTAGCTTTACACAAATCACAGATGTGAACCACATTATAAGTCTTGAGAGTCGGGTACCACATCAAAAAAACAAACCACAAAAAAACATCTTCACTGAGTGTTGCAGTGCTGCGTGTACGGTGAACAAAAGAAATGCACTGTCTCCTAATGTGTCTTAAACAACTGTATCTTATCTGCTTTCATTCTTAAGGTCTCAAAACACTGAAAACCTTATGGCAAAATGATTGGTGTCGTTAACGTTTTTGTGACTTCGAATTGACTTCTAATTGAATTTTAATGATCATGCAGTTGCGTGACAGTCATGATCAGGCTATGGGTAAGTATTCACTCCATAAACTGGCACAGTAAAAGCACCGCTGACATCTGTCTCATCGCGGAAAAGTGAAATCATAATGGAGGAGACATTATTGTTGCATCTCTACATGAGCAGGAGGAATAAATTAAAAGAGGCAGCACCAAGGTAGTTGAAAACGGAGCAAGTTTGTTGATCACTGGAGCAACTAATAGCATGTCCTAGGTGTCATTTGTCACAATAGGAGTACAGCAAAAGTCAATGCTTTTAAAGAGGTCAGCCCGCTCAGTGTTAGCCATTGTTTAGGAACGTAGGATCTTTTATTGAGATGAATTTTGTCTCTGCCTGCAGATTAATCTGGACCTCCTTTATGGGCACTCACATTATATCAGCTCGTCTCTGATCAGATCTCTCCCTTTTAAGCTGCTGTTTAGCTCACATTCCCTAATGAACTCCTGTCCTGATGGAGCAATTGAACCTTGCAGATTAGATAGGGATTCTAACACAGTTTATCTTTCAGGGTGTGTGTGTGTGTGTGTGTGTGTGTGTGTGTGTGTGTGAGAGAGAGAGAGAGAGAGAGAGAGAAAGTCCTTTTTCCTGGTGGGATTCTGTTCTGTACATTTTGTGTCTCTATATTGTTTGGGCATTGTGTGTCATGTTTGCGAAAATGTTAAACTTTACTTTCATATTAGGTTTCTTTATTCATATTCTTCACTGTGTCAGCAGTGACAACTTCCCAATTGTAAGACATAGCCTGAGGTCAATTTTGCAATCTTGCAGAGGAAAACAAAAGCCCTGAATATTATACTTGAAAACTTTTTCTATCAAGATTACTGTTAAGTTGATTAAGTTTAAGTTATGCGTCCCTCTCAGGGGTAAAATGGCTAAAACTACTTAATTCAGTTTCTAAAAGACAGGGTAGTCATGTTCCTTACGGTGTTACATGAATAATACACAGTTTGATGCTTTAGATTAAGCTTTATTCAAGTTAAGACAAAGCAGGTTAGTCAACATGTCAAAACAGGTCCCACACTGCATAGTATCAGTGTTATGATAAAAAGAAAAGAGACAGCCCAGCTAGGGATTATTTGGGGTAACGTTCACTACCACAAATAATTGTTCCTGGAGGAGAGGCCAGTAGACAGCGCACCAACCAAGACGCAGGGTGACACTTTGACTCTCCATGCTAATATAGCATTCCCCTTTCAGCTTCCCACCCCCACTGCCTTCTGTTTGACGCCCCCACCTCCACTCTTTCTCGCCCTCTCTGTCTTCTCCTGTTCAAACACTCACGGTATGGCCCACCAACTGCTCGAATGCGACCAGAGACCCGTCAACATGTTGGCCAAATTTACCCAGGCAATTTACAGGGCCTGCTGGCCAAAGCAGGGCCAACAAGGCTTACTGCTGCCATACAGCATATATTTGGTTAATCACTATCCAAGTCATCAGTGTCCCTCATACATGTCAGTGATTACACACAGGCAGGGAGGGAGGGTGGAGGGTGGAAGGCTGCTGCTTTGTAACTCAGATAGCAATTAACAAGAAAGGCGACGAAGAATGAAAAAATGAAGCATGACTGTATACAAATCATATTCCAAATAATTCTAATATACAATGTAGGAGTCACAATGCACTCGCGCTCCATGAGACCCATCAATTCATTGTCTGCTTTTGAGTGCAGCTCTCAAAGCGCTTTTTGTTTCCCAGGAACACTCTACTCCCTGCAAATTAGCAGCTGCTTTAAAAACACACATTAATTTATGCATCCGTTTGTCTGATTTTCTGAAGGTCTAATGGATTCAGACAGCCTGTCATATGTTAACGATTAATTCACTGCAGTGGACATCTGGATTTTTAGCTCCAACAAGCAGATAGCAATCATGTGGATGTATGGGCTGCAGCAGAGGTCATCAGCCCATCGATTGATGATTGATTTTCCAATCATTGTTTAGTCCCAAGTTGAATGCCAAGCATTTCAGCTTTACGGAGGTAATGTGCTAATTCTGCTTAAAGCTGCCTCTGCCTTATTAACTTGTTTTCTGCTGCTTGTTCTGCATAAAAAGCTTTGCAAAGTAGAAGCATAGCAGGCTTTTACTGTGACGCAGCAACAAGAAATGTCCTGTTTGTGCATAACACATGTTTTTTGCGGCTAATAGTTTTTGCTCGTGGTACAACGGAGAACAGGACATCAGTATCCCAATTGTATTATTGACCATTTGTGTGAGATCTGGTGCACTATTATGACAGCAGATAGGGGCACAATATGGTGCATTCACAGGCCTTCAGGTGAATTGTAGTGCTATTGCCTTACTTGAACTTCAGCAGAAATGTCCCTCCTTTGTGAAAAATGTAACTTTTCCACTGCTTTGTATTAGGAATCAATACTTGCAAACCCAATGACTTTCCCATAAACCTCTGCTGTGCTTTGCATGTAGTGCTAATTGATAAATTAAAGGCTAAATGTACTTAATTAATATTGAAGAAAAGGTGAAAGTAATCATCATGTTAAATGAGTTAAATGAGTATTTATTTTTATCAATATCTATATATTATTCAAACACTTCTATATGATAGACCATGGCATATCCTTGGAGATCAAAAGCATGGAAACAGCTGGTGAGTCACTTAAGAACCTAACACCATGAATTGGCTGCAACACACCACTCGGATCTCTTGTTTGCACAGCTGCTGTGTTCAAAGAGAAACATAAAATACTAGAAACAATACCATAAGTGATCAATGAAGCTTGGTCTTCATGGTACGTGAGGTCTTGTCAATCATTAGAACCTGGTGTGGGTATCAGACTGTGTCATCATAAATCTACTGTGCCCTTCGGTACAGCCCCGTACCATCAATACCAGCTACTTAATCTGTGTACAATTTCTTATCATCTCTCATTATTTGGTGTCTATGGCAGCCTGAGGGCTTTCCGCTGTCCTTCCTATTTGAAGGCAGTTGTCAAAACGATCACTACTGAGAAAACATATGATATGAAATATACTTTTTCAAGTGTGAGAGACATCCAGAGGCACTGATTTTGATGCTGGCTCTTGTAATCCTTGACATTCTTGCAAGTGCACAGGTGTGGGGATGTGCATGTCTAGTTTTAAGTCTGAAAAATTCGGTCCACAGGTGGCTAGAGCTGTCCACAAAGAAACATCAGAGCCGTCCCAGGTTGACATCATTTCATCTCATGTGTGCCACCCCCCTCTTCCTCTCTCTCCCTCTCTCTATCCGCCCTCACTGAGCCGAGATGTCTGCTAAGATGAAAGAGGCAGACGGGCAGACAGACAGAGAGCAGTTCTGACAGCGCTCATCACAGCAGCCTAACATCATGTGGGGAAAAGCTGGACGTCAATATTTTTTTTCTTCTGCTCTTCATTCGGTTTTGTTTTCTAGTGGGTCAGTCAGCATCCACGTCAAAGCTTTTCTGGCTGTCGCCACCTCTCTTCCTCCCTCCCCTTCGCATCCTTCATGACATAACACAGTTCTGCGTCCCGCTAGGTTTTTGTCTGGGTGGTCACCAAATATACACACCTTCAGAGAGCAAGAGAGAGAGTGCGGGCAAGTGTGCAATCTTTTGGACCAAAGTCATCTGTTATTTGGCTGAGGAGGGAGGGACTGAGGCAAAAGAAAGGTTAGCTAAAGGTCTGGCCCACTGAGTAAAAGAGACAGAGGGAGACATCAAAGAAAAATTAGTGCAAGACAAAGCCTTCTGGTCTCAATCAGGCTGGTAAACAGTTGAGTGTAATACCTCGTTTTAAATTAGTCACTAATAGGAGCACAATGATAGGACAGCCGCTTCTCTGCAGGAGAGAGGAGAGTAGCCTAATGGAAGTGCGATTGCCTTTTTCACCAGCTGAGCCCTGCAGCATTGTCTTTTTTTTCATTCAGGTCCCAAATGACCAATTTAAATGACTACAACCGATCTTTGTACAGCCCCCCCTTCAAAAAAAAAAAAAAAGAAAAAAAAAATTCTTGTTTTTTGCATTTTAACATTATTATGGTCTACTTGGTTGAGGCAATAGGATCAGTGGGGATGAAAGAACTCCAGCAAATTGAATCATAAGTGGAGGGTAACCTTGAAAACAATCTGGCCACAATCACAACAAGAGTTTGAGGAGGAATTAGGAGTAGATGAGCAGGACGCAGTGCCTCAATGTGGTGCATAATTGAACAAAGCAGTTTGGAGTGGAATAGTTTCCAAGTGTCACCTGGGAGCCTGTTTGTGCATAGGCGACGGTCAAATGGCAAATCACCAGGAAAGTGCCTGAGAAACCGTTCCTCGTCCATTTGGCGGAACATCGCCTGGTAATTTTATCTATTTATTTTTTCCACCCTCTCTGTTTATAAAAAGCCTGTTGGCGCCGCTTTGAATATTGATAAGTCATGGGTGCCTGCGTGTGTGCCCGTTCTGCTTCAGACCTCTTTAACAAACAGACATGCATCATTGTGCACATCTTCACTCCTTCACAAAAACACACACACACGTCACATGCTCAGCCACTTGTCACAGTGAAGTGTGTGTGTGTGTGCGGAGGAAGGACGAAAGAGAGCAGAGAGAAATTTATCAGATGTGGCAATAAGCTTCTCTTGTGTTTTTCCACTCGGCCCCTCATCCCACTCTCATCTCACTATCTCCCGCCTCTATATATCTTCAGCCATTTAATTAGCTGGACAGGTAATAAATTCCACGTCTTATGTGCTAGCCACTGCTTTATTTATTTATCTATCAGCCTTTTAGAGCTGTACAGAATCTGAGAGCCAGACTCCATTATAAGGCAAGTAGCATCTCCAGCCTCTTAAGGTTTGAGTCATTAGTTAATCAAGCCGACAGTATGACAGCTTGAGGGCTGTTGCGTCAACTTAGGCAGCTGTTGCGCGTAACGTTGGCACAAAGAGATGTTGTACATAAAGATTTTGTGGATACATAAGATTTATAAATATATCTGTTGTGCATGTTTGCTTTTGTGTGACAGGTACAAGCAAATGATCATCCAAGTCTTGGAGGGTGTGTGTGTGTGTGTGTGTGTGTGTGTGTGTGTGTGTTCCTCTGTGTGTCTGGCCAGCTAGATAAGAGCTACTGCAGCCAGGTCCTGCCACACCGCGTCACATCATTTAAGACTCAATGAGCTGTCAGTGATCTCATTGCCTGAGGACATATGTGTCAACCACTGGGATGCCAGTGAGGTCAGGGCAATGGGTGTTTTCCTCTGTTCACTGGTCCTGCACATTGCTCCGTCAGCACCTCCGCCACCGCTTAATATGACATCACATGCCTTCATATCAGTGGCTCTGCTTAATCCTTGCCTAATTGAATCAGGCTGGATTTGCAGTGCTTGTTACCGTAGACTTGGGTGACAGGCAAGTTATGCGTGTGAACTGAGTGTATGTGCACTGGGATAAGCACGTGTTAAAATCATTAGCTCTCATCTCTCACCATTAGTCAGATTGGCAGAGCTGAAGTGTGGTGGACCCATTGAGGATGTCCTAATTAAATGCTTACAGTGCGGTAAAGTTTAACATGTGTCCTGTCACTGTAATTGGCCACTTTGGCAAATACGAGCTTTTACGGAGAACAAGAGGCCGGTGTTTCACAAGGAATACGGGCATGTATCTGCACTAATGTGTCACTTGATGTAGTGTGTAAACCTTAATGTAATAATGTCATGTTCAAGAGTTACGTGTTTTTCCTGTACATTTTCAACATTTTAAGTGCAAATATATGTAGAAGTAGGAATATAAATGAATAAATATGTGTGCATACAAGCCTGTGTATCCATGTGATTTTTTTTTTTTTTTCTGTTGATCAAGAGCAGAAATATACACAGATAGCAATGTTCACTACCAAGAATCAGGTCAGACAATAATAATAATCAACAGTCAAGGAACGCCGCAGGTACACAGACTAATTGTTTTCTCAGAGGTGAGTATTTCATTAATAGTGCTCTCCATCACACAGTGATGTCAAAACAGAAAAAAACAAAACTTGACAAAAAATTACAAATTAAACAAAGGCTAATTGTTTTGGCAGCATGACCTCACCTCTCCACCCCAGAGCTAATTCACACTTAAACTGCTTCAGCCAGAACAACAACAAAGCCGGTTGACTTCCACACTGACATCAATGCAAAGACATTAACTAATCTCCCACATCAGCACATTCACATTTCTCTGTGTAGGTTAAATAGTCAAGCATAATACTGTTGGATGCATAAATCAACACAATAATTCATTCAGCAGAGAAGGTTTGCTCCATTTTGGTCAGCTATACATCACCAATACTATAAATATCAGGAAATGCTCAGCAGCCTGTAATTAATCACTAACAAACACGCCCAGGATAGTAAGTGATACAATGTAACAGTAGCCATGGTGAATGATAGGAAACTCATGTAGGGAATAGTGTAGCCTAGTGTAATGTGGAAGGTTAATGTGGAAGAGCATAAAGGAGAGCACTAATCCACAGTGTCACTTATGACTAAAGCGAGGTAGATGCAGTATATTCATTGTGGAGGCTGATTTAGACAAGACATACAGGTCTCACAGTAACACACATCACATATTTTTTGCTATTACTGCAGGGAAGTGGAGGTATCAGGAAGGTCCCTCAGGTCTTAGGTCGGTCTGTTCAGCAATATGATGCCATTTTATATATTTGTGTCCTGAAGTTTTTTTCCCTCTAGCTTTTACAGGTTCTAAAGAGTAATGACTCTGTGCCTACAGTGTATAAAGGTGAATATGTGTGTATGAGTGTGTGTACTTATACTGGCGCGATGCTAGAGTGCTTGATGGAGAGCCATTACATTCTCGTTAGTTCGGCTTCAGTGCTCTGGGTCTGGAGCACAGCTGCCCCCGCTCCCCCAACACCGGCAGAATCGGACCCAAAAGGCCGCCCCTACTCCCCTATACATCCCTCTCTCCATCTGCTTGACCTCTGCCTCCAACTGAGAGTCTACTACTTCATCTTCCTCCCTTTGGACCCTCTCTAGCACTGTTATTTTTTCCCCACTAAAAGCATGTTCAGTAGTGTAATAGTGAAAGACTTACACTATATCCAGAACTTCACCACCTCACTGCATGCTGGTAACTCATCTGTAACTAAGGAGTTAAATGGATGAAGCTTCCTTGCTCTTGCTGTAATACATCTGCATTTATTTATAATCATTCTCTGACTCTTACTGTATATCTTATCATACTTTAGCATACTGATAATGTACATTTAGAAGAAATGAAATACATGCAACTTACACAACACGCTACCAAGCAAACCTCTGTCACACCATAGAGTCATCCCTTTGTTGAAATTTTATGTGCATTCAGTTTTATTTATTATTTTCACAAAACATGCAACAGAAACAAGATGCTATCAAAATGACAAACAAAAAGTGACAAACAAAAAATCTGTAAAGTCACTGTGGTCAAATTCACTCTGCCTTTCAAAGCAAAAAGTGGAAAAAAGAACATCAACCCATTACGCTCATTTCCAGCTCTATAATTATATTCCTGGAATCTACTAGAGTCACTTTGCATGATTCACGGTTCCTTACTTATCTCAAACTGCCCGTTATGCAGCCCCTCAGTTTAACTTTTAACTCAAGCAAGGCAGGCAGTATTTGCTCAGGCCTCTCTAAAAGCCTGTGCTGTTCTGACTGAAGCCTGTTGAGGGGCAAGTGATCTCTTGACCACCACCTGATACTTTCACCAGTGTGGAGGCTCTGAAAGGAAAATCCATCTGCACATGTAAACCAGAATCGGACCCAGAATATGACAGCGGTCAAAGTAAACACCCGCATCATGTACGCCAGTTAGATAGATCATCTTATGCATGCACACAGTCTCAGCTTTTTTAACCAGAGTGTCCAGTCTCTTTGTGTTCAACTCAGATATGCTGCTGCCCCAGCAGACTGCAGCATAAAAAAAGGCACTACTCACTGATAAAACATGTGCAGCATTTCACTCAAGACCTCAAAGGACCTTGGCCTTGTGAGGGAAAAAAAGGCACATTAACAGCATGATGATCGAGTTGGTCTTTTAATCACTGTACAACATTTCCAGTATATATTCTCCTGTTAATGGCTGTGCAGGTGCATTTGCTAAAATCATGAATGAGATGGAAAACATGTTTTGTCGGGAAATACAAAAGACAATGCTGCTGGTTAATTGCTAATGTGCTATTCACCAAGACTGTGCAGTATACCATCAGTTATTCAGATGGTAGAGTATGCTAAATACATTTAGTATGACTGAAGTGAACTGTTTTGGGAGAATGAGTTGTGCATTAAATGGATGAAAGCACCAATAAATCCATGATGAGCTATATAAGGTACAGCCCTCAGGTTGACGTAGGAGTAAAAGCAAAGAAACAAACAAACAAAAACTCAGAAAGATACTGAAAGCAGCCTCAACTGTTGTGTCATAGGGACTTCGGTCACAATCAATACAGACATCTGAATTTGTAGCATTATATATATATGCCTGAAGCATGGCAGGTCCTTTTTAAAAGTAAAAGTCAATAGAATTGGATCTGTGGTAGATCATCCTCATGGCAGAGACTGTATAGGAGAGAAGCACCGACTCAGAATCGTTGGTCAGGACACAAAAAACACACAAAAAAACCTAGAATCAGATTGACAATAAAATATCTTATTTATAGGCCCTGGTGTTTTTACTCTGTCATCTTGCCTGGAGATGAATCAAACTATCTGAAAAGGAAAACAACTACAAACAAAGACGACAGCAACACACAGAAGTTCAAAAAGAAAAGTTTTTTTGGGGGGAATAAAAGTTTCTTTGCTGGGGTTTTTTTTTTAGGGGAAAGTCAATGTGGGGGCGGTGCATGTTGCAGTGTGTGAAGCAGAAGGGAAAGATGCACTGTCATACGCCGATTAAGACAAGAGCCAGTGAGAGAGAAATTGAATAAGAGTATTATTCATCCATGGGCGGCCTTCCATCAAAGTGCTCATTCCCTGAAAAGCACATACAGATAAAGCAACATACACACATACACACACGTTCGCAGTGAAAAAAACAGACACACCCAAGCAGACAGGGGAGGCAAACACATGAATTTCTCAACACTCCAGAGTGCACTCTGTTCTCATTCAAATGCTACGGCAAGCTGAGAGTTTGAGAACAAGATTTGCTCTCTTTATCACCTGAAATACATTTACCTCAGCAGCTGCTGGAGAAGCTTTATCTTAATGAAATCTATCCCTGCTACCGATCTCACTGACATTACACAGCTCCACATCTTAAACAAGCAGCCTGATACCACACCGAAGAGCCACTGATGTTTCGCGTTTTGTGTTTCCGTTGTGTGTGTGTCTGTGTGAGTGAGAGAGAGAGAGAGAGAGAGAGAGAGAGAGAGAGAGAGAAGATCTTGCAGCTTAATATTTGTCATCTCTACTGATGATTGTGATATTTTTGTCAATGAGTCACTGGCAAGTTGTGTTTTCTTTTAGTTATTTATTCCTGGTGGAAAAAAAAAAGATGACTCTGGTTTAGCACCTCCTGAGTGTGTGTGTGTGTGTGTGTGTGTGTGTGTGTGTCTCCTCAGAAGTTGCATGTGCTATACATAATTCAAACATTTTATCTCTATATTTTCCTTTCCTAAATCATTTCAGCTGACACATTGGAGCATTTACCACCAATGAAGCATGACAACATTCATGTTAAAGAGACTTTCACCATCACCTGTGTGTACAAGTGTGCGTGTGTGTGCGTATGTGTTGACGGTGACTCTGGAGGTTAGCCCAGGACATGGACGTGGTGGCTGGCACACTGCATGCCCTCAGATCTGTCTAGCATTCTTAATGAACATAATTGGCTCAGACAAAAATTTAAATTAAATGATGATGAGCAGATGGCATCATTCACTCGGGCTGCATAACAAGAGGCTGGCACCCCGATCTGCTGGAAAAATAACAGGTGAAACTTCAGAAATCATCCTCTTAAACTCAGGACATCACAGCAGTAATCAGATGTAAATTACCTCGCCAAATAAATCTTTGATTAGCTTTCATTACATGCTGTTTCTGTTGTCTCTGGCCTGCGAATGGAGGTTGCAAACACAGTCGCTAACCCACAATATAGAGAGAAAACACCTGAATGAGCCCTGCACAGCTATGTCTGTGTGGCTTTTATACACACTTGAGCCTCACACCATTCACTCACACACCCACCGAGCCGCACAACAATTACTCCATCGCGCTAATGCTGCGGAAAATCTTTACAAACATAATAAGAAATGCATGCACACTCCTAAGACATATATTAGAGTCGAGTGTTTGGATTGAGGATAAAGTAGCAAAGCTCCAAATAATAATAATGTTTGCAAAGGTTGGCAGGTAAGTCGTCTCTTTCCTCCGGCACTGCTAATTAAAGCTGGCACCAATGGGACGCAGAGGGAAAACACACTAATATAGCTATGGGCTTGAACAGATGCTGCGCTTTGATGAGCACGGGGTTAGCCTATCATACGTTGTCTCCAATCATCAGGAGAGCGGGAGCAGGTCAGCTTTAATTACCTAGAGAGTATCTAAGGGCTTCTGCTTAAACCAGCGAGGGAAAGAAAACATGATGGATAGACGAATGGATATAAGCAGGGACCTCCAGAATATGTCAGCATGGACTTCTTTGTGAAATGAAGATGACAGTAACTGTTATTCCTTCAACTGGAAACAGTCTGACAACATTTATTCATATTGGAACATCATGTAAAGTCGATCAGGGATGAGAGAGGACATTAGCTGAGGGTATGATTGAACATTCAATAAACAAGGAAAGATACTGAGGTTTGGTCCAGACTGACCAACATCTCCAAGACATTGTGTTCATATCTAACAGAACTGTTTTCCCAGTCATGCTGATTAAAACTGTTATCACTTGCTGCAGGCAATTTTTTTTTTATGTTTTCTTATTTTTGTGATTTTTCTTCTTTTTTTGACTGTATAGCCACCGCAGTGAGAGAGAGACTGCAGTGTCAGGGAGCAAAAGAGGGAAGATGACATGCAGCAAAGGGCTTCAGGCCAAACTGCCCAGCCCTAGTGGCACGTGCTCTACCAGCAAACCACTGCTGGTAGAGCATATTTTGCTTTGTTTTGTTTTGTTCTGTGTTTCTCTTTTTGATACGCACGCCAGGAAGTAGATGCTGAACATACAAGGTGGAGGAAAAAAGGAAAAAAGTTTCACATCCAGACTTTGTGGTTAGGATTTAGGCAACAGAAACACTTTGATTAAAGATTGTGGTCTTGGGTAAATAAAAAGGTTGTGTCTTAAGTCAGTATTTTTTTTTTTTTCATTGATAAATAAAAATTTGATGCTTTTGATCAGGAACACACATGCGTGCACTATGTTGATACTTTCATTATAAATTGACTGATTTATTTTTGACACAAATACACTAAAGCATCACTGTCACCAAGCTGCTGGAATGATTAAAAGCATGTTTATCTTTTTCATCTGTATAATATTCAGATTCAGCATGGATATATAAAACCACGGTGGAAGCTGTCAGTACTGTAATGTTGCTGATTGATATGAATATGACGCCAACAGGTTTTTTCTGCGTCTGCTGTTGCTGGGATATGTGTGTGTGACGCATGAAAATAGCAAACAGGTCGCATCTCTAGATACTCTGTTTGCTCTAGCACATTAACACAGCCTCTGAAAATAAAAGTAAGATGCTCTATAATCAGAAAGCATCCACTGTGGTCCTGGTCTTAATGATACAACCAATATGTACTTTCTATAGCAATGCATTGTGTATGAATACATCTTTTTAGATGCAGGGCTGAAGTGTAGTACTTGAGAGTTGATTGCTTGGTTTTCATCCATTCATGGTACCCACTTAATTATCAGACAAGAAGGCCAGCATTGGATCACTCTATAAAGCCCAAGATAAACTGATAAAACTCAAGCTGAATAGGACAAGTGTTGCTGGAGGTTTTACCCATCAAGTCTGCATACACTCCTGTTGGAGGCCAACTGTCTGTACATGTTCAAAACAAATACTTGGACATTCACCTGAACATCGGTTCAAGAACAACCTGCATACATCAACACCACTATCTACTCTGACTTTAACAAAAACAATAACATTTTCACTCTCTAAGCAGTTTAATATCTTTAGTCACAAACAGTGACCCATAGTAGCACACACATGTAACTCCACTCATTAAGTGCTGCAGAATGAAGCCCTGTACGTGCAATTTTTCAGAAATTGCACTTTCTTTTTCCACTCCTTGACTCTTAAATTCAATAGAGAGGTTGCGTTAGTTGCTGTCAAGAATGTGACCTGAGAAAACTACGACATAAACAAACACAACCCTGGTGTGACTGGTGTCTAATGAGCTGTGTGTTTCAGCACCATGGAGAGAGACAACACATCCTCTCATAATGTCAACACCCCGATGAAGGCCTCCTCTCGACCATTGAAAAAACATCAGACCAGATAACAAAAACAGGAGAATGATGCAATGACACGATGATAATCAGCTGTAGACTTTGTATCATTATACCTTTCAGCTCTCTTAAGAGACCCATTTGATTTTTATTTTTTCCTCTTTAATCTCAGAGAGGCAGATATTCAATAGAGAAATGAAACTTACATATTCAAAAAGAGACTTAACTGCACAAAAATCCAATTTAAAGGCATTTCAAAACAAAACACAAACCCAATGCAGTTAAACTGACTTTACTTTTATCATTTTAAATATTTTGCAAAAATAAAATAAATTCCATTAGGAAGTTATTGATAACTGTGGGTTTTTGTTGCGAAAAACTCTTTGAAAAACAGTTGCTGGTGCGCAACTGAAAAGGCATCAAAGCAGCTGCAGCAGTTCATTAGCAACAACGTTTTACAAGTTTTAATTTAAAAATAAACTTTGTTTATCTACTCATTATAGTTTCTCTTTAATTGTGCTTTATGTGATGATCAACAATTACTCCAGCAGTACATTGGTGCTCATGGCTTCCAGCCTGTTGATCTATTCACGCTGGAAACTGAACGCATACTCACACACATGCACACACACACACACACACACACACATACATACTCATGCAGTCCGTACACCATGGCTATGTGTTTTCTACTGCTCTGGAAGATTCCAATTACCCGAGCTTCAATGATCCACAGCAGCACCGCCTACTGTCAGTGTGCTAATTTAACTTGTGCTAATTAAATATTCATTTTAACAATCAGCACCACAGGGGACTGGTTGTTGGCAGGACCACTGATTGCAACAGTACAAGAGCACAAATGTGTGCGTACATGTGCGTGAGCGAGCGTGCCTCTCCGTGTCACATGTGACCTTTAGAAACATGTGCTGCCATTCCTCTTTGTGTGTTCCTTCTCATCTCTCTTTTCATCCTCCTCTCCTCCTTTTTTTCCTTGTTTCCTCTCTTGTCCTGAGGCCCTGCAATTAGAGACTTTGCTCTCTCTCTCTGATACGCTGCTGAAAGAGAGGGGGGACCACCCTGTGTGAAGGGAGCCCGAGTGATCAAGCCACAGGACAATCCCCGAGATTTCATTAAATCTCCATTTAAGGTTTCATCTGCCTCGAGGAGACAGGGGAATGGAGGGTGGAATTTGTGCCACGGGCTGAGAGGAAGGTGGAGAGAGGCGGAGGAAGAGAGCAGTCGTTCAGATCCCTGATTTCCCCTGTCGAATAGAGAGCGAGAGGGGCAGGGGGTGGAGTGTATGTTGCCTTGGAGACCACAGGTGTGTGGAAATGTGCACACACACAAACACGCAACTATTTCGCATCCTCTCTCCTAGAGTTGAGTTTCCCACAGATTTCTGAACAACCTCTGTCTCCCACTCTCTGAGTCTCATAGAAAACACAGATGCAGATATCGTCATCAACGGGGGGGACGTTTTTTTGCTGTTGACTCCGTGTGTAGCTGCCGATGATCAAACAAAGCATGGGAAATCTGAGTGGAGCAAAACATCCATTAAATTCAGCGCCATAACTCCGGTGACATGCTGTGCAACAGGAGCGAGGACTTGTTTGCTTCAAAGGAAAGGTTATCATGCCGTTTCAGAGATATTCAAGCTGCCATTTCATTTTTTAATCTCCAGATTCATGTAACTCACTTCTTCCCTTTGAGCTGAACATGGCTGTTTGAAGTAATAAATTATCAATGCCGTTTGTGTTCTTTTTTTTTTGTACCCTCTCCAAATACCTCACACACATCACTGTGAGTTGAGCTCACACACACACACACACACAGACACACATGCTCTGACAAAGTGGCACAGATACATCATGCATGGACTAATTAAAAAGAGCCCGTCTCAGCGGTGGTTAAAATCCCTCTCTGTATTTTGACATAAAACACAT
This sequence comes from Caranx ignobilis, assembly GCA_021432705.1. Taxonomy (NCBI): domain Eukaryota; kingdom Metazoa; phylum Chordata; class Actinopteri; order Carangiformes; family Carangidae; genus Caranx; species Caranx ignobilis. The sequence goes on along the minus strand of MU269991.1, from coordinate 9,803,950 downwards.
TGTTCTGACAGCCATGGCATGTTCTTATTCTCTTGTCACACATATACAAAGTCACACACATGGACTCAGACACTGCGCTTAATCTAAAGGATTTCAACTGTTTACCCTTGAGATTATTTTATGAGGGTTTTTTTTTTGTCAGATTTAATTAATGCACAGGAAATGATGCATTATTGCACAGGAATTGATACATTTCCTATGCAGGAGAATTGCCTGTGGCAAACTAGCCAGGGGCAAGACTACAAGTACTTGAAGCTCATTATTACCCTGTGGCACACAAAGTGTTAAACACCACAGGATTATATTCAACACAAGACTCGTGCTGCACTGCTACCCATGCTTACTTGTTTGGCAGTGTGGTTGTATACACTGCCAGTTGGTACGGAAATGGGAAAAAACAGGCATAGTCATGGTCAGACTCCATGGTGCATTCCTTCATATTCAAATAATCCATTTTTCTTTAAATGCAACGCTCAGAACTGCATGAAACCACTCTTTATCTGCCTAGCCGTCCACAGCAAAGTCACCAAAGCCATCTGCATGCAAGTCTACAGGATATGTGGTTTATGTGGTTTTAGCTATCTTCTATTACTGTATACTGATGTATTTCAGTATAGTGCTGCTGTGGTTCCTTCAGCAGTTGTGAAAGTGTGATGCGAGCTCACGATAAAGAGATAGGAGGTTGTGTAAATGAACATGAATAATGCATGGCCCTGCTTTGGGCAACTGGCAGCTGCCTTTGAGAAGCCTGTTTTAAAAGTGGACCTCTCAGCTTGATGCAGACGCAAACTTTGCCATGCTGTGTTATGTGAGGTGAATACAGCGTGGTCATATGTGGTGCTGGAGTCGTGCAGAGAGCATATATTGTGAATAAGGAGAAGGGCTGGCATGGAGCGCAGCGGCGGTACTGTGTATTTGAAGCTGAGCGAGTTAACGTGCTCTGGAGCTCCCTGGCATCAGCAGTGCAGCACAGAGGCTCTGCTGTATTTGTCTGGCCTCTGCATTGCACTGTATACTGTGGTTAGATCAAGGAGCTGGTTGATCTCTACTAGATTCAAGCAACTAGAAAATGCAGACACTCTCTGAGAAACTGCAGGACCTACTGTACCAGAGATGTAATTAAACACTGGATTTAAATTCAACAGGTGTCCACAAAAACAAGCTCAAGGGGAGGTTTGTGTTGCTCTGTGTCGGCTGGATATGCACCCAGACAGCTGTTTGCTAACAAACAAGACACAGCCTGACAATGTAAACCAATGCACAGATGAAATTAAAAGAAAAAAAACCCTGAATAAATGAGTGAAGACAAATGACAAATGCAGAAATTCTACCATGGGCTGTGCACTGTACTCTTTTCCATCACTTTTCTAGAGAGCCAATGAACCGACTGCACAATGACAGGAGTAAGATAGATAGCAACATATGCATCACCTGTGTGTGTGCATGTGGTCTGTGTAGCAGGAACTGTAGCTCTTTGTGTTATTAACCTCCAGCAGCAACAAATAAGTAAAAGCAACAATACCACTGTGTGGAAATACTGCAACAGATGTAAAAGTAAACATCCAAATCATTAATTAAAGATCAAATCTATGTACATCATCTACATGCACAATATTTGAATATTTGAGTATATTGTATAACAATCATCTGAATCTGAGAGGTACCTAAGGTGTCGGGTGAATGTAGCGGTGTAGTGGTAACTCTTCAGTAGTAGAATAAAAAAGTAATTGTGCATTACTGCCATAGCTATGTGAGCATTAATAAAGCGGACTCTAAAAACCCAAGGGCAGGAGCTCTTTGTATTTTGTTTTTATTTTTTCATTTTTGGTGAAGCTGAAACATTTCTGACCCTTGCAGATACATCTTGGCCTCAGTGTTCTCCCACTGACACTGTACACAGTCCTGCCACACTTCAAACTGACCCTTCCCTCTGTCTGAAAACACACTGTTCTCTCCCTAGTGCTCTCCACTCTCACTAAAGGAGGTCCTCAGAAACTTCTGGCTTCACTTTTGTTATTGTTAATTTACTTCTTTTTTTTTTTTTTTTTTTTTTTTTTACTTTTTTTTAATCTTTGTGGTCAAAACTGTTATCAATGCAGCTTTAAATGGTTTTGAACCTTAAATGATCCAGGTTCTCTCAGTCAATCATATTTGGTGTAAGCACTCACCTGAGTGGATCCTCATGTCCAAACAAAATCCTGCCCCCAAAGCTGTCCACTGTGGTTTCCTGGACCACCTCACAGTTGCCATGGAAACACCATTGTTTCTGTGCCACAGGGGGGGTGAGTGTGAAATCAATCCTTCCTTCACTGTTTCACCACTGGAAAAGGGGAAAAAACAAAAACAAAAAACAAACAATAATTCATTTATTTCAAAAGGGAACTGTTCAATTTAGCAAACTTCACTGTGACTGTGATTGGCTGCGGCATTTGATTTAAAGCTACGGTGCAAAGACACAACAGCTTAAAGATGCACAAAAAAGATTTTACACATGATCACTTTAGGAAAAAATGGCATAAACTGCACAGAGAATATCAACTGATCAAAGAATGAATCATTGTCTAACTTGAAAGCTGTCGCATAGAACTCCTCCTGCATGTAAAGCACTCATTTGAAAAGAGGAAAGCATACGATAAGTCACATGCAATCGTGTCAGCTTTGACAGTCGGATTTGACAACAAAAGCTTTGAGCTAAATAAGCAAATAGGGCAGACTTTTATTAAAGTGGATAGGTATCCGGCATCACTGCCTCTACCTGTTTTGACAGAAAATCTCTGAAACATTCAGATTGAATTCATGAATGTAAACAAAGACTGTGACAGCTGGCGAGGAATTTTGAGTTGGAACAGAGAGCGTCTGCGAGAGGGAATGAAATGCAGACTCGACTCTCATGTTTCCTCTCACGCTGACTGTGCATGAGCAGAGACAAGTGCTGGCACTAACCCCATAACCATTTTTGTCTCAAAGATAGGCAACTGGGAGGCTTTTTAACTGGATCAGCCTGCAGTTTTTACAGTCTTGAGATCAACAAGAAAAGGGGAATAATTAGGTGGCATCATATACAGTTAATTCTGTCTGTATACCTGACTAAATGATCACAATGTGACTATGTGTGTGATTCTGTGCTGTGCAGTGTGAGGTGTGTTTTCTCTGAGTCACACACACAGATCAATGATGAGATAGTAAAACTATGACAGAACACCCCCGGGGAGACGACATCGATTTATCACTGCACTGTGAAAACACTAGACCTGCTCTGCACACATGCCCACATGTCCGCACACAACATAACAGACCAATGTACTGCGTGAATCATAGCTCACCACAGTCTGTGTATCATCATTCATTCATTAATTTCACTCTCTCTTAAAGATGGGAAATGAACACTTTGTGAGTATTAAAAATTGAACCAAGTGTTTGTTTATTTGTTTTAATCTCAGAGTGGGTAGAATGATTAAAAAGACCAGAACCAGAAAATTAATCACTATGTCGCCCGTGTACTTTTAATCATTTGTTTCCTGAATGAGAGCACAAATTCCTGGGTGGCTGTGATTTAAAATATTCCTGCTCTCTTTTATAATCTCTAAATTAAAATACAGCGTGGTAGGATTCAGAGAAAAGCCAGAGGAATATTTAAATAGGACTTAAGTACAATCAAATCAGTTCTCCTGCACAGCTCTGAGATCAGCCAGGCATGGTGGGTCTCGTCACAGCCATAATGTACTGGTCAGAAAGTATTTATGCTTCGATTATGGATCACGTTTTACTGTGGCTGCTCAGATACATGTTAATATAATATTTCCAGAACAAAGAGTAACAGTGGGGACAAATTAACAAAGTCCAATCTGAGTCACAAGACCTGGTTTTATTGTATTGTGCTGTATCAAACAAAGTTATATTATCAATAAAATGTATATTATGCACATAATGAGTAAGAATAAACAGTGTTTCGATTTGTGTTGGTTAATGAGATTTCAGACCAATAAAGCAAACATCAGTTAGTTTTGTGATCATTTGCGATGGAGGTAAATCCTGTCAGTAACTCGGATCATCTTATTTGTGAATTCAGTTTAATGCTATATGTCGGATATGTGTTTTATTTGTGGTTTTAAGATAACCCCTCTGGGCAGACTGCTCAGGCAGCGTGTGAGGCTGCAGAGTCTGAGACCATGAGATCAGAGTGATCGGGCAGCTGGGACAGAAGAATGGAAGACTTCTGGAAATATGTTTTGCCTGGGCAGAAACAACAGAGACAAAGTCATCAAGCAGCCCCTTCTTATTTCAGAGCTGCAGTTCCAGGCGGTGGATATCATCTGTTAGCTGTGAGTAAGCAAGCTTGCAGTCCACACACACACACACACACACACACACACACACACATAACAATAGTTGCTTTTCAGTCCAACTGTAAAACAACAAGACTAATAAACCAGGAAAAGAGGAAAAGTAAATCAGTTAAATCAAATATCCAAATACGTGAAAACCTGCAGGAGCAGATGGAGGGTCTGGGCAGGCTTTTCTGCAGCCATGACTGAGGGTGAGTTTTCGTGACGTCACAAAATTACAAAAGTCCTGACAGCTCATTTTTAGGACACAGTTTTCTAGTAAAGCCTTTTTGCATTTCTGCATGAACTGAGCACCGTGGTGTCTTGTATAGTATCTAGACTTGGTTTATTAGGGAAAAAAAAGACATGGAGATCTCCATGGAGATAAATCTAACTACTTAATATACCCATTCTATGTAACATTTCTATCTATCTTAAGGTTTTTGAATAAATAATAGATATTTCCTTTGAAAATGTCAGTTAATATTTACAGGAGCAGGGTGACCTGAGGGCTTTTGTTCATGGTATTGAGTTTATATTCTTTAATTTGTGCTTGTAATACAGTATCCTACCTGTCATACCTGTTTTCCTTCATCTTAACTTGTATTCAACTGCATTATTTGTGCTTCCGCTTATTAATATAACAGTGAAACCACAATTTGAATGCTGTTTTTTTTGTTGTTGTTTTTTTTTTCCTTTTGCGACTTTGATGTTAATGTGGACAAAAATAATTTAAAAGAATATTAACTACTGCTCTGATGTGGGTGTTGCTTTCATGAAAATGGAAAGAAATGAATGAATGAGACCATCGGCTGCTGAAACAATCAATACAATATTGAATCAGTGCATTAAAAAGTGCCTAACCAAGCCAATACTTCAAACAAAGCTATTGTATGATATCCACTGTATCCCTCAATAACTGCCTCCCGTCTACAGTAAATCAATGCTCTAATGTTTTTCAACCTGTTCTCATCCCTCTCCATCCTCCTTTTTCATGCCCCCCTCGCATCAGGGGTTATGATTCAATTATGAGTCACCCTCTGTAACTTAAACCCCTCCAAAGGGGGGCAAGAGCAGCAGACAGGCAGCTGAGCGGTCGCCTATCAATAATAAATTGCAACATCTCATTGTGGATGAAATATACATGAAAACCTTCCATGGAGCATCTCCCCGTTTTTCCAATAGAAAGTGGACATATTCTGAGGTCTCGCTGTCACACACTGCCGTGTTAACACATGTAAGAACACAGGGCTGCAACTTCGAATTCCTTGATGAAACTCTGACTTTAAATGCCACGTAAAGAGCTGTGTCATTGTTGCTTAAAGGAAGATAAAGGGGTGGTATTGATGAAGGCTCTGACAAATGAACTATGCTTTTTCTCTTGATTTTAGTCAGCGTGTAAAGGGTGTTGTGACAAGTCTCACCAAATTCACTCGGAAATGATTAAACTGGAAACTTGTTTTTCCTCTTTTTCCTGTGGGGAACTAATGGTACATGACAGAATGTGTTAGTAGTGCTGTCTGCCCTTCTACATCTCCTTCAGTTAATTTTTCTCTGCCTTGCTTTCTACTACTTAAAGTCCCACTCCTGCTGAGAAACACTTTAAGCTGTTTCCTTGCTCCTCTGCACCACACTTTATTTTCTGTTTCTTTTACTTTTGTCACACACAGTATACCATCAGCCGGGGCATCTAATGAGTGTCCATCTCCAGCAGAGGGGGTGTGCCCTCTCTTTCGCTCCAAGCTTTGATCAGGTCTCTGACAGGTTGTGGGGTCATGCCAGATATGGTGCATGATTGGTTGTTTACTCCTACCAAGGGAAATGGCTCTGGTCCTCTGGAGAGCCGGACCTCATTATATATGAGAGAGCCATGGAGAAGTAGGAGATGAAGGGCCACAGAAAGGGACAGTGAGGAAAACAGTGAAGTGCCAGCTGAGTGTGGGAAGAGTGGGCGAAAACAGCAGCTGAGGAAGTGGGAAGACATGCATGATGAAAAGATGGTGCAGAAAATGAGAGTGAAGGGAAGAAAATCTGATGGGATTGTAGAATGTAGTGGTAGACTTGACACAGCCAGCTGAACCGTCTCTCCAGTTTTTTGTGGAGGTAAATTAAAAAAAAAAAAAAAAAAAAAAAAAGTGGTAGAAGAGGTTGAAAACTATGATTTTGTTCCTCTGATCTGAGATGAAAGCTAAAAGGGGGGTGGGGGGGGGCACAGAAACAAAGACTGATGAAGGGAGACGGAGGGAAAGAGCAGTCGTGAACAGAGACAGTGCTAATGATACCAAATACGGTGTCGCAACTCCAGATAAAAAAACAAGCACACAAAAACAAAGCAGAAGCCCTGAACTTCAAAACAATTTAATTGGAAGTGCTGGGTGCTACAAGTGTGTGGGTGGTGGGCCTATATGCTATGATCTACCCTCTTCTCTATGGTAATCCCAGTAGCTTCTGACTTTGCATTCATTCAAACACATTTTAAACCTACACCGAGTCCTTGGTACAACAAGAACCTCCAACCTTGCGCCTCTAAGCTGAAAACCAAACTTGCAAGATCAGACCCGTTGTCCCAGCTCTTGTCTCAGCAGTACCACGGCACAAACATAACCATAACCTGGAATCTCTTGTTTATGACAGGTAAGACTACACAGATATACACATAACTCATGTATCATAGATAACATTATCCACTGCTCCATGGATTGCTTTCTCACCAGCTTTGTTGAAAACAAATGCGCATGGCCAAGAGGAAGGTTAGCAAAACAGAGGAAAAGTGACTGGACTTGCATAGTTCCACTTTAAAGATGGGGAACAGTCATGAACTGGTGATATTTAGGTACAAAAACTACCATGGTTAGCTTTAGGGAATGATGATTCTCCCTTATGGTTAGACGGTCAGACTTTGGGGAACAGTCAGATTGAGGTTCAGACACAAAAACTGCCTTGTAAGACTTATGGAAATATTGTGGCTGGGGTTAATAAACTTTTGGTTAAAGGTCAAACAGTCACAGATTAGATAAACAGTGTTGTCAGTTTCCCTCCTAAAACACACTTTCTTGTTCTATTTTCTATATCCCTGACTTTCTGCTTTAACTACGATCGCCAGAGGTCACTTAACAATAGAGAGTAAAATCATAACTATGGGTCGTAATAATCTGATTGCACAGACAACCTAGGGGCTCAGTTTTTATGGGATATCCTCCCTTAGATATCGGTTTGATTCTAATCAGACACCTTGTTGATAATTGTGACAAATCTGAGTCTTTCCATGAACCCTGAAGCTCAGTTTCATGGTGTTTTCTGCCTCTCTCTGGTTCGGGAGTGGAGGAGGGATGTGAAGCAGTAATGAAGATGAGATGAGGAAACGACATCTGGGAATCCCTCACAGGCCAGTAGGGGCAAAGAGACTCTGAGAATCCGGGTCTCTGAGCGTCTATATACAGCAAGTGGTAAAACAAACATAACATAATTTATTTCAGGCGGGCCTGGCTGCAGTGATGGTGGATGCACATTGCAAGTCTCGAACATTTCTGTTACTAATTAAGCCCTAAGATAGTACAGCAGAAAAAAAAAAAAAAAAAAACTTTTCCAGATCAGATTTCTGTGAAAGCCTCTGAGAGAACTATGAAGTTGGGTTTTTGATCCTGAGAGTCTAACAGCGCCTGCTTCAGTGTTTGCACGACTGCATCATGTCCTGTAATATGCAAGAACTCATGGTTTAGTGGTGATAACATTTATTTATCTATCCTCTGGAGAGGAGCAAGCATAAGATGACTGAACATGTGTGTTTACATGTGCTGAGGTGTTTTGATCTCCTGTCTGTGTGTCAGGGTGTTTTGAGGCTTTGATATGTCATCTCTGTGATGGAGACAAAGCTGCTTGATGCATTCAAGAATCCCAGCCCTGCTCTGCTCTGTCTTAAGTGCAACCTGAGGCTTGTGTGTGTCTATTTCTGTGTATACTTGTACAGCATTGCTGCATTCATATTCTTTTATTTATCTCTTTATTTTTTTTAGATAAGTTCAAACAAGGTTTAAAATATCTCAATGTCATATTTGTATATACAGTACATCAACCACATAATCAAAAGTGCCACATGCTTGCACTTCATTATGCAATTTTACATTATGCTCATCATGTCTGCATTGTGAAATTGAATGTATTATGCCATTCTCAGTATTTTCATGCTAACCAGTTTCATCATTTTTAGGATTGCTGAAGAAATATTTTAATGTTGCTGGAAGAATGTTTTTTCACCTTGGTGGGAATATGTTTATTCAAGTTTGATACTACTACTATTCTGTGTGGTAAATGTACGGCTGCAACCAGCAGACAGTTTTGCTAAGATTTGCTATCATTACATAGCAAAAGTGGTTGACTTTACAAATTTACAAGAAACATTGCAAGTGTATAACCAAACTTCATCAACTTACTTTACAAAGTTGTCTACAGTGGTGGACAACAGCATTTCTGTCAATGCCATTTTTCTACTGAAGTTGGCATGCTAACCGTCCAGCTGTAATGCACTGCAGCCAATCTGCCCTGAAGAAGTAACACTGCTCAGTAAGTATAATAAAACTTTCTTGGTTTCTCAACGCAATGTCAGCTGAAGCTTTCTCTAAGCAACAATCACCAATACACAAAAAAATACTTAGAAATAGATATGAATAGGGCAGATACCAGTGTAGTGTTGCTCCTAACACGTTTTAGAAAAAGTTTCATTTCATCTGCCTTAAACAACCTCAGTAGAAGGTAGCAATTTGTGTGAGTGTCCGTGGTGTGTCAGGGTGTTTGTTTCTATGTTGTATGTTTACATGTGTGTTAAGATGATTATCTGTTAGATGTAATATGACCTGTGAAACGAAATTTCCCCTGCAGGACAATAAAGAATCCGAGGGAATCAATGAATCTGAATCTGAATCTGAATCTGAATCATCTCAAACTCAGCAAAACAAGATGTATATGTACTCCCCAGATGTTAAGTTTTATTTAGGTAGAAAGTACTCATGGTGTCTTGAGAATCTTGAGAATGCACAATAAGTACATTATGTGTCCACATATATACACTTTGTTTTGTAATTGCCAATGATTATCACTGAAATCCTATCAGGTAGCATCTTTGTTACATAAAACATTTGTAGGATTTCTCTGCCACCCACAACCTACATATACACACAAATCACCGTGCAGCTTAGATAACTAAACCATCTTGCAGTCAGACAGCACTGAGGCAAAGGAACTCTTTCTAGGCTCAGATTATGAACCATAATTGGATTGCATAATAATCCGCTCAAGTGATTTTCTGGATTATGCCGCACTAAAGGGGCGAGGGACAGGAATGGAAAGCTTTGGTGCTATCTTGCCTGATAAATATGATTGTGTGATGGTTTTTTGATTATATGATTATAATAGCACAATGCTTCACCTAAACTGACATGTCACTGCTTCATTACTCAGTCTGAAAGTGTTTCCTTTGAGGCTTTATTAAGAAAAAACATCAAAGCAAGAAACTGTTTACACTAATTGTGTCATTTTTTTCCCGCAAGTTTGCACATGATTGTGTCATTTTTAACCGTTTGGCAGGGCAGAGGAAATTGACATTCTCTGGGTTTTCACGACTGTGTAATGAATTTTTACATGAGCTGAATCCTCTGAAAATGGATGATATGAAAACAGGTTTCCTGTTCAGCCATCATAGAATCATAGGTATTCACGTCAGGAAAATGTTGCTGACAGCAAACTGTAAATATGATGCACTGGTTTCCTCAAAAGGTGCAATGTGGGGTTTAGGGCCGGAAAAAGTGTGTTTTAATGGGAAAATGATAAAGGTGAAATAGATGTGTTTTATGGCCTTGTTTGGCAGCTTCAAGATAAATTGTTTGGAACAGCTAATGTATATCTACTGCACATTAGACTGTCTCTGGTGAGGAGCCGTTCTGCGCTGTGCCGTATCAGTGTATGTGTCAGTATCAGCTGTTTAGTTGTGCAGTGTGTGTGGGTGGTGTGTGTGTGTATATTTTTTAACAAGGGGCACACTGGGCATGAGAGACAGACTCTCAAAAGTAGAACCTGAGCAAATGTTTTCTTTCCACCTTTTTTGATTCATCTCCAGCTCAGGGAGTACGGTCTTGAATGCTTTCCAGCACATCTTTTTTTTTTTTTTTTTTTTTGTGTAACCTAAGTAATAAACATATAATACGCATATTTAGAAAGGGTGGCAGAATGGGCAGCACTGTCTGCTCACAGAAAGAAGGTCCTAGGCTCTGGGTATGAGCCCTGAACCTGGGGCCTTCCTCTGTGGAGTTTGCATGTTCTCTCTGTGCCTCTGTGCCACAGCCCAAAGGCATGCACAAAAGGTTATGGGTGAAATAGGTGACACTGGTGTGAATGCACGCATGAGTGGCTGTTTATCTCTGTGATAGACTGGCGACCTGTCTAGGGTGGTGCTTCGTCCTTGTCCTCTGTCAGCTGGGATTGGCTAGTAGAGCCTCCCTGCAAAAGCCTAAGGATAAGTGGTATAGCTCACGAATGGACAGCTGGATGAGTTTAGAAGCCTGATAAGAAAACCTGAATGAAGGCTTTGTGAAGGCAAATGTTATGTTAGAACTGCTGCATTGGATTGCATTAGATTGGAAAGGTGAACTAAAATGGGTAAGGAGTGTATATTATGTATGGTGGAACGAGTAAATATGACAACGAAGACGAAGGGTGGTTATCCTAGTACTTTTGTTGCTGCTTGCTTGTTTGTTTAACCAGAAGATCTTTTGGAAAGCTCATTTCGTTTTGATTCGAAAAAGCACAGAAGCACCATCTGTCTTTTCATCTCCCGCTCCCGGAGTGACTAAATGAAAGCTTATTGCAAATTTCTTTTTACAAGCGTCGTACAATTATAATAGACATGCTTATATTATTGCAGCACATTTTGCCAAACGATAGCAAAGCACTGTACCATATTGCAAACAGGGCAGAATCAAATCATATCCATATGAGTGGCTGCTTAAAGATGCAGATACATGCATTGCATCATTTGCTTATCAAGATGTGAGTGCAATCAGTGATGAGCGGGTGAGATGTACACAACAAGATGATGTCAGAGTTGCATACTCCCCACTAAACTCACAGAGATGGCAACGATGACAGCAGCAAAGCAAGCCTGGAGATAGATTTCTTTTACATGTACAGGCTTTATGTTGTGTTTCACAAATCATTTACACGGCTCTTTATTAACCATGTGTTGCAGAATCCATGGAAGCATCCACAGCATCTATAGCTGTTTTAAAATGACTCAGTGCAGGTTCCCCTCTTTGTGAATTGATCTGATTATCTGGTCCCATAAAGAGCTTGTTCCCAGCTCGTCAGAGAGACCTTACATATACAGCATATAAAGTAAATACTCATTGTCCACACAGGCTACACAGGCTCTTTCTAGACCAGAGGAAAGACAGTGGCGTAACGACATGCATATAAGAGTGGGTGCTATGATGAAATGGGAAAACAGCATTGGATAATAGATGAATTATCCATTCTCAGACCAAGAAAGCGGGTGGTAGGGGTGAGACAGGGCAAGGACAGCGGATGAGCTGGCATGAGAAAAATCAGACATAGTTCAGCCATGAAAACACTGAGACTAAAGCTGTGAGCAAACATGCATAATGAAAGAAACGCTTAAAACACTCAGTAAAAGAAAAAGGCCAGGCAAAGAGGAACAAATAAAAAGAAGATAGTTGAAAGGGAGGGATATATATATATATATATATATGCTTTTATTATTTATATATATATTAAAAAAAAGGCAAAATGCATGACAGTGAGAGAAGAGGGGAAAAACTGTACATGAGCCAGCCAGTGGTAGAAAATGAGAAGGAGAGGGAGCGGCTTGCAGCCACTAATCCCAACAGAAAAACATTCTGATTAGACTTATCCTTTCCTCTGAGGATTAGAAGCTTTGATAAAACCTTCAACCCAAACCAAAATCAATTTAGTCAGGGTGTAACATTCCCAAGCACTATTTTCCTTTTTTCACCCCTGTAGACAAATGGCTATGAGTGAAACCCTGTGAAATGAACGACTCTTTATTTTTCTTACATTAGCCACCTCTTGCTCTCAAAGAGCTTCTGTGACTGAGCTTGACTGGCATGTCCAAACAGCACAGCACAATGTAGATCTAGAGGCATTTGTGTATGTATGATTATATATAATCATACATATGTATCTGTGTGTTAAATCGTAGGTAGAACTGCATTACTCTGCTGTGATAAGATTTTTTAAATCCCCAAGGTACCAAAGGATATTCTCATGAAAGGCTGGAGGGCCCTCAAGTGCAGTGAGAGAAAGAAGACTGTAATCAAAATCAAAGCCAGGCGACCTTGCTAAACACCCCCTGCCCCCCCGCCCCCATAAGTTGTCAGGATATAATCATACAAAAGGTCAGGCTTAATTGAGTTCTTGCTGTGAAGCAATTTGGATGACTAAGTTCTGTAGTTGTTGTTTTTGGCTGCAGTATGTTGCTTTTATACTCCTCAAAAAAGGAACTAATCGTCGACACGCCTGCATTAAACTCTGACAGCAGGCCAAAGTATAATTTAAAAAAAAATGTATCATGTTCTCTTTTTTTTTCTTCTTTTCTTTTTTACTCTTATTGGTGCTTTTATTATTTTTGTTGCAGAACATAAATTAGGAACATCATGGACATGCTGCTCTATATTCTCACATCTATCGAACTGATATTCTTGAGTACATGAACAGCATTGTTCTGACCAAGTCACTGTCAACAAGGATGAGCTACAAGCTATGCAGTAGGTCCTACTGTGCATTTCTCCATCTGTTTGTGATGGACTTGCACTAGGTGTTTGGACAGATCACTCATGTTTCCATTCATTCAGGAAAAAGATTAGAATGTTTTTTTCTAGGCTAGGGTTACTTAAACAGTTCCATTTTAAGAACGTGGCTGCAGGGGTACCAGGTTTCGGTACCCACCCTAAACTCTTGAGTATGGCATTTGAATTCCTATACTAGCCTCAACAGCTCGGAGCTTAGGTTATAAGGATCCATAAGGGTAGGCGATCTGGATAATGAACAGATGGATAGTTTCTCAAAGGTATGCCAGGAAATCATGCATGCACCAGGTTAGGAGACTGCATGAGGCACAGCATATTTTTTTGTGTGTGCTACAGGATTTATAAATAATTATTTCAGAGCTGATTTTTCAGATTTGATCTCATCCACTTCCTGTAAATGATCCAAAGCTGACCTTGGGTAAAAGTTTGGCTTTTTTCCTGCAGTGAGAAACACCCTAAGGCAATCTACCTTGACTGCCACTATAGAACTGTACCAGTGTGTGTGTGTGTGTTTGCTCTCCTTTCACAACAAATCAGCGGAGAAAAACTCATTTTTTTTCCCACCATGGCACAGTGCTGGGAGTTTGAGTGTAGTCTTAACCGTGCTTGGCAAGCAGAACACACAGTGTAGCACAAGTCCTGAGAGACCTGGCAGCTAAAGCTAATCACTGCAAAGACATGACACACACCCACACATCTGCACACATCCCACACCACACACACACACACAAATTTATACATGCAAACGCTCTCCTGCATGTGCAACACACACACACATGAACGCAGGCTGTTACACACACAATTAACAGAAGGGGATGCAGAAGAGCGAGGGAACATACTTCCAGTTAAAACTGGATTAAGAGTGTCATCTAATATAGAACAAGCGACAGAGTCTTCCCCTGAATCTTTGTGGTAAAGGGACGGCAGTGTTGAAAAATGAGCTGCACGCCTTTTGGTTATGGAGACAATTCAGATTCATCACGGATGGGAGAGCAAGGGGGCGGGAGGGGAGGAGAATGGAGAGAAGCCTCTACATCCAGGGAGATGATCCTCCATTTGAGCGCCCATCCGATCATGATCAGCGCCTACGCCTCGATACAAGCGGACAGTCTAAAAATATGAGAACAGATGATGCATATAGGACCACTCTGTCCCTGCTCCTCTTATGACTATCTCACTGACTTGTTTCCTCGTCTGCCTCCTAACTCTCCGCTGTCCCTGTTTCTCTCCTTCATTGCAATTTCCTCCCTTAACACTGACTATGCATTTGTAAATTTGCAGTGCAAGCATTCTCTGCTCGCCCATTCCCTTCTCATGCTGTATATTCTCCATCTGTTCATATGGGCCCATTTTGATGCAGTCTGTCCCTGGGGTGGGCAGAACCTCAGGGGCAGCTGGGGGCGATAATGCCCACTGGCATACCCATTATACTGCCCAAGGCGTGCCCGTGGTAGAGAATGGCCAAGTATCCTTCACGATGAAGGATACATGGCCATATAATTGACTGCCTGCATCAGATAAGGAGCAATAACACTGTGGGTAAAGTGGTTTGGAGACATTGACAAGTGCAAGTAAATAATCAGAAAGTTGTGAGTGGACAGTCAGAGAAAACTTCTCTACTTTAAATGTAAAGTTCAGCAAGTACGATTCAAGATTGCCTTCATTGTCATTGGATAACAAAAGAGATAAACAACAAAATTATGCATGCTATTCCTGTTAACTGCTTAAGAAGAGACATACACCACACGTTAAAAAATACTAAATGGACTGCACATTATTAAAAAAAAAAAAAAAAAATGATTGCACTTTATGAAATACTGCAAGATTGCACCTGAGGAAAGAAGCTGCAATTATTTATGTTTTGTCTGTTTTTTATAGTCCATTCAGAGCGCACATAGTTGTGGGGGAAAAACCAGAGGGCAAGAGGTTAAACAGGTGGTGGCCTGGATGGGTATAGTTTGCGGTAGCATGCGGTGACGATCTGTTCCAGAGATGGTAGGGAGCAGCCAGTGATTCGTTGTGTGGTGTTTATCACCCTATCTCCCTATGTATCTGGACAGCAACACAGTTGGTCTTCTCTAGGCTTTGAGCTTAAATTTGAAATCTAATAGTGGATGAACTAAGTCTTGGCTCTAATTTAAATAAGTCACATCAATATAGAAAGAGCTGTGTAAGCGATATAGCCACTTTTTACACCTTCTGCTATTGGTTTCTAAAGTAACAGGACCTCAGGCTACTGCATATTATGTGGACAGCTGTGTTATTAGCTCATCTGTGGATCAGATGAAATGAGGTTTGACGTGGAGGTGTCTGTCAGTGTGAAGGGTAAAGAGGTGACTATGCTGGTGAAGATGATAATAAGGCTCCGAAGAAAAATTGCAGATCTGGTAAATACATGAGCTAAAATCAACGGTTGAGTACCCAAAACAGCAGATGAGCAGAGTAAAAGGAGAAAAGCGTAAATGGCCTGGTCGACTGAGGAGCAAAGGTCCAAGGGATGAGTGGAGTAATCACTGGATTGTGAAAAAAAAACCTCATGATGGTTTCAAAGAAAGACAAGTGGGGCACATGTTTCCATGTCAACAATCAACCTGTGCAGCTTCAGAGGATTCACCACAAGATTCAAAACACTGGTTAGAGTCACAGAGCAAGCAGGTTAACACAAAAACATAGAAATATAGGAAGTGAAAAGTTCTCCAAAGTTTGTCTGATTGATGAAACAAAAATCAACTTTAATCAAAATGATGGAAAGAGGAAAGTGTGGAGAGAGAAGAAGGAACAGCTCATGACCCAGGGCCGCCACATCATCTGTCAAACCTGGTGCTGGTTCTGTTATGGCTAAGGCATATGGAAGTGGCACGCTAGCATTTATTGATGATTTCACTGATGACTGGAAGGACAGGATGGATGGCAGGGGTTCACTGCATGCTCAAATGAAGCCAGATGGAGCAAAACCCAATCAGACAACATGTCATCACTCAGCAGGACAAAGACCCTAAACAGGAGCTGAAGAGCTTTTAAGGATGAAGAGGTGGAATATCTTTGACTGGCAAAGTCAGTCACCTGATTTACGTTGGATTTGAGCTGCACTGAAGAAACAGAGAGAGACAACGAGCAGGAGCTGAAAGTGGCTGCAGTGGAGGACTAGAAGAGCTTCAGCAGGGGAGATACTAAATCTCTGCTGGGAGGATTTTCCACCATTCTATTGAATATGATGATTTAGTTTGGCCTCATATATGTCTGTTTGGTTATACTTGTGAATGACTTCAGGCACTGTGTGTGAAAATTGCTATGTTTCCCACACAGTTCTCTCTATATTGATGTAAACCCACTCAAATTAAAGCTGAGACTTGGTATTTTAATGTATCAATTATTTTATTTTGAATTGAATGTGCTGTAGCACAGAGCCCCAAGGACAAAAACAAAAAAGTGCTCACAGTCTGGACTGCATATCTACTTTTGACTGTGGTTGGAAGGATGTATTAATCATGAAACTTGAAGGTTTTTGGTGCGTGGTGGGTGACAACTAGCAGAAAATGTATATTATGAGCCTCATAATATCATTCTGTGAGAGGAAAAGTAGGCCCACTAGACTTTGAAGCAGTTCATACTGCTGGCGAAGATGGCAGATAAAACAGGTACAGGTGAGAAAAATCACTCCATTTTCATATGCAACGTTTGAGGTTCAAAAGGTGGAAGATTAATTGTGCGACATAGAATTGGAACTGAGAGGTTACAGCGGTGGTGAAGCGTTATGAAGTGAAAGCACATGAATGCATGAGCACAGTGCTGTCAACCTGTTAAGGGGTAGTAGTGTCTGCGTGTGTGTGTAGGCAGGTACATGCTGTAAAGAGATGTTAAGGAGCTTGTTCCATCATGCTGATGAGCTCTGTAATGCAATGTAGTTGCAATTCCCAGACAGAAGTGAGGACGCTTTCCAGAGCGTCATCTCCATTATCTGTGTATACATTAACCTTGGGTGCGGCAGGAGGCAAGGGAAATATTCTACCCACACGCAGACACACTCACACACATACACACACATATACACACATCAAACATACAAACACATTGAGATATTTACTTATGTAAATTGGATTTTACTTTACTGTGCTGTGCCGCAAACAAACTGTGCAACGGTCCCGCCATGTGTGCCTAAAAGAGCACAAAAAGAGTAAAGGTATTTAATCAACACTGTATGTCAGTCATCTGAAACTGGGATATTTCACAACAGATATGGCATCAAAGTCAAACGACTGTGTGTTTAGATGAACCATTTCCAAACACATAGTAATCTCTGGGTATATGATTTGGTCATTCCTATTCTGCAGCCTGTGTAAAAACACACTCCATGGGTCAAGCTGAGAGCCGAACGATATTGAAGGTGCAAAATGGGAGGGGTTTATGTTGCTCTTGTGCTTCAGACTGCGGAGAGCTGAACATTTCATATCAGTTGTATTCTTTAAGTGTCTCACAGTGACAATGTCAGTCTGCAGTGGCAGGGACATTTAAGTCTCTGAAGCCGAGTCTCCCTGTTAACGGATGGAATGATATTGCTTGCAATACCCAGACTATGTCCAGATTTATGCCGGTGTAGCTTGGTATCAAACAGCTCGTTCAGGATATGGATTTTGAGAAAGGATCTATTTAAAGGTCCCCTGTAGAGTTGTTGACCACCATGGAGCAATGTTTTTATGAGCGGCTTCCTATTTTTTTCATCGTGCTCTTGGACAAGGATGTGCGTGCAGACAGGAATACACATCCCTGCCTTCAGATTCAAGCTATTCCACTGTTCCAAAATTGTTATGCAAAGACACATAGCAACACGCCCACTAAGGATATGAAGAAAACACTCCCAGCTATTTAATATGGTTTTATATTCAGACTAACTAAACACCTACAACAACCTTGTTTCTTTCCATTTCCAATAGTAAAAGTTAAGTGATGCACAACACATTTGCGGTTTGCTCAGTACACACGGTGATCACATGTGGTCAGAGGTGAGACAGACTCAAATGCACCCGGAGAGGGGAAACAATGCTTTCTAGGCTATTGCTGCGTAATGCATCTTTTTGTATGCACTGGGTGGCTTTGAAGAGACAGATGTAACCATATCTAAATCCCATCCTCATCTTTGATCATTCAGGGGAGACAGCAGGGTGGCAGCGTAGCGTGCTGCTGCCGTTTAAGCTAAAGAAGTGGAAGCTGCAGCGTCCCTCAGAGAGAAATATTGCATAATGAAGCGATCCCTCAGTCAAGATCCTCTATTGTCAAGGACATACACTGCAAGCTTAGTAATGCTTCTGTTCCAATGTGTGTGTGTGTGTGTTCAAGGTTCACTATGGTTATAATGAAATATTGATCAAGATGCATTCAGGGTGGGATGCAGCCTTGTGCAGGTCTCCACATGCAGGTAAACATCCCTTTTAAATACAGAGCAAATGCAACAAATGAGCCACAGTCAGATCTTTAGTGAGCATGTCTAAGTGGTTGTGAATCGCTGTCCAATCAGATAAGGTGTGCTTCAACTTGCTATAGAGAGTGTGCGGTTTGATGTCGACATAAACCATTGCAAACGAGGAATATGACGGATTGTAACCGATGGTAACCACAGCAAGGGCCTCACTACTGCAATTAGAGCCTGTGAAGGTCCCCTGGGAAACACACACACACTGTAAACATATTTTGTGCACACACAAAAACAAACATTCAAGAATATATGATTAAACATTTTGAGTCTGGGAGGAAAAGAAAGTGTCCCATGCATAATACACAACACATGCTGGTGATTCGTACACACACTCACATGCAGCAAAGACAGCATCAGTTGTAATTGGTTTCCTGTGACGGAGAGTTGACGAAGGGGTAAAGAAGGGTTTATGTCTGAACTGTAAACAATGTTTTATTTCTGGTGTGTGAAGGTGGGTGGGGGAGGATGATGTGGTCGCGCATGCAGCGTAAGATACAGCGGATGTAGCTTGTGGCCGTTAAACAACCTCCACTTTAATAAGTGCTAAATAAAAGGGATGTGGGCTTCCCTCACTTCAAGTTCCCCTTTCAAGCCTCTTATGCTATAAAATCTGAATCAGACTGTACGCAGAAAAAATAACAGTTTTCTTTAACTGCTTCATAATGCACTGGCCATCAGGAGCTGTGTTTGACATTTTGATAAGTACCACTCTGATTATTAAAGTAAATGAATTACATATGTGACTTGGCAGATGTTTTTACCCAAACTGTTTTACTTTTAAGTGCACGGATAGAATTGAAGTATAATTGGCGCTAAGTGAAGTGTGGAAGGCTGCACACACTTAGATGCATTCAAAGCGTTCAAATCACCAACTTAGACGTTGAACATCCAAAGAACATCTGAAACTTAACACACTGAATTCTAATGCTTTCAGAAGAAACTCTTAGTGTTAGGAAAAGGACATGGTAGCTACATATCATATATACATATCAGTATCCAATTAAAATTTCTTGAACATTTTCCAGGTCATGATAAAGCCTTGTTTGGATGTGCACCATGGAGAACCATACTCTAACTAACACATTCACCTTCTCCTGGAGCAATAAAAAACAGGACAGATGTGCTCTTGTTTCTATTAACTCTGGTATGTAGCCAGTATCTTGGATACACACAGACACGCACAGTCATGTGTAATTACAGTTGCTCAGCCATTTTTTTTTTTTTTTATGTGCACATAAATCAGTTTAATATTTATTTCCAGACTACTCATATCTGTGTAAATATGGTTGATGCTGGTGCCAATTTGGTCAAGCTTTCCATAGCCTATATTTCAATCATTAAAGAAAAGTTAAAGCTCTGTAGTGAAAATCATAGCCTATGTTCCCATTTGGAAAAAATATTGATACAAATTTGCAATGCAATGTCTGTTGGGATGACAGTACAAGTACAAGTGTGTGTGTTCTGCCATCTTTATTGTAATTCTGGCAACAATTCCCTCTCACAGCTGCAGACAGCAGCAATAAATAGAACGTCATGGATTTCAGCTTGAAATGTAATGGCCATGAGTTGGTGAAATACTAACCCTGTCACCTTTCCGACCTTGACGGTTACATAGTTTCCAACCCCAAGCTAGAAAGTATTTATTTTCTCCCTCCAGGAAGAAAAGCAGTGACTCTGTCTCCATGTAGCCATTACCAATCCAGGCTGCAGTGCCAAGGTAAAAGAGAAGGCAATGATACGGAATTTATCCAAAGCAGGAGGAGCTGGGTTTTCAATCTCCATGGATAATGTGATGTGGCATGGCCAGAGCTGAGAGCCAATGCTTTTGTAGGAAATGCTCCATTGTAAGGAGAAAATATAGGAGAGACAATAAAGCCGTTTACATGTTTTTCCAGAGACAGTGATTTCTTGTGGTAGAAGTACCCGACAGCATGGAATAAATCTTAATACACCATATGGAACTCATATGAGTACACTCCATGTATCCTCTGGTGACTAACAGAAATCAAATGCTCTCTTCAGTTGCTCTGCTGTGCCGTACTTGGAATGCATGTATATGGACATATAGGATGTGAAACAACACTACGGCTTGATTTGGGATTTGCTATGGATCTGTCGTCCTCTGGCTCTTTCTCTTTAATTAACTAGAGTCGATGGGCAGATGATCTGTAAATCTACAGTGTGCTTAGCAACAGGTGTTGACAACACAAGCCTGCCTAAGGCATGGCACACTAAAACAGGAAGGACACAGAAAAAGAAAAAGGTTGGACGCCTGCAAAAGAGACAGATGGGAAATGTGAGATTGGATAGATGGATGGATGGATGGATGGATGGATGAATAGATAGATAGAAAGACAAAATTCTTCATTTCCTATATCCTATGAACAAGTTAGTGTCATTACTGTCAGTCACAAGCATTTTTTCCTGACAGAAACACACATGAATGTGCATGTGTCCATGTATATGTATGCACATATATACTCGCATACACATGGGGTGCAGGAATGTGGTGTTCTGGACCTACTGTGCATGGATACCAATACACACACACACAGAAGCCTGCTGGTGAGGCTCTTCCAGCTGCTTCCCACTGCCCCTTCAGCATGAATACCAAAACATACATGCATTCTTAAGCTATCATCGAGCTCCCACCAACACACACACACAAAATCAAATCTTAATTATTCTCCGCTGTCATTTCTAATTGACACGTTACATTGTTAGCAATGCCTATTTTTGGACTCCTCAGTTCTACAGTGATTTTAAATAATGAAAAGCAATGTAGAATAGAAAGCCCAGAGCTCATTGTGTAACGTCTGCCAGTCTGGGCTGACTAACCGAATCAGTCACTAGTGTGATAGATTTGTTTACCAAACCTTGTGACAAGGGAAACATTATGTAAGTGCTTGGGACTTGTCTTTGTCTGTGTGTCTGTCTCCATGTATGAAGCTCCATGATTGACATGTAAGAGATAACAATGTGCTCCACCAAACAGCCATTGCAGAGGCAGAGAGCGCCACCAAGAAATACAGAGTGGTATTTTTCCAGCATTTGACATTATATTGTCATTACACTTTGGCCACTCCCAAAGAAACTAGTTCCATGTCGGCAGAGCTATCAGCTATCTATATTATATTAGTCAGCCTACACTGTTCCCATGGATATCGGTAGATTAATTGTGATAACCCACAATTAATCTACCACTATCTACATTGTGCACCAACCACACTGTTGGCCAATCAGATACTAGCGATGCATATATCCATTGTAAGTCCAATGTGTGTCTCTTATGAATAGGTTATTAATCATCCCTAATGCTTCAAATGCAAATGACAAATTCTGGCCACGAACAATCATAACAGAATGTATCAATGCACAATTAGAGATGGAGCCTAATTCTGTCTATGTCACTTTGGCATGCAACACAAGTAGCCTGGCAAAGGACTTAATCTGTGTTCATGTTTAGTGCAGTCAGTGAACAGTGGCAATGTACTATACTGCTGTTGTATGCTGCCATTGTATTTTAGGTTTTCTTGGACATGGCTTTCACAGAACCTACTGCAAACAATGCAACATGGAAAGGAGGACACAGCAAAAACAATAGATTGATTAACTTTTATAGATCATTGTTACAAACTGATGACATGGGTGTGTTCCCCGGAGAACTACAGCTTGTTTTCCTTCATTTCGGAGGTGGAGGGGGCAAGAGTGTACATGGACTGAGGAAGAATCCCACTGTAAGGACTCTAATTTGACAGCACCATCACAAAAACCAGTCCAAATCCACTGTTGTGTGCACACAGGCAATGATCCAAGCACACTTGCTACTTTTGTTCACACATACAGGGAGCACATTCATGTGGTACAATAGAGTGAGGTGAAGAGGACCATGTGGTAATGGATCATTACCTTGTAAGTCTCTTAAACTTGTTAAATACTTGAGGCAGTTTCCGTTTCCTTGCCCATGATAAGCTCACCAAAAGGAGCAGAGAGTCCACAATGGTTCCTTCTTTTATAAGGTACTGCAGGTATTATATGTGGTTTTCAAAGAAAACCCTTTAGGTTTCGATATGAAATACTAAAAAATTATCACAAATGTGACCTTTAAAATACAATGCAGTGCCAGTTAACTATTATTCTTCCATTACTTTGAAGTAATGGGGCACAATCAGTGACTCATTTATATACTCCTCATTTTCCTATACAGTGCATCAGTAAGGCTGTAAGTTCTCTACAACACAACAAAAGTGTCTCCTGGAAAAAAAACAAATAAATAAAATCCAGGTAAAAATATATTTAACTCTATTAAAAGGAAGGACAATTATCTACCTATATTTCAGTTGATATTAGCAAAAACTGAAAACGACGAGCCTTAAATATACAGCACTGTATTTTATCTTATTATTCCTTTTCGTTTTTGTTCCCCTGACAGGCTCCACTGTGCTATAGCAACTTTAAGCAAACTCAAAGTGATTTTTCTCGAACACTAATTAAATATTGTATCTTTCACAGTTCTTAAATTTTGCACTGTAAGGAACAAGACGAAAGTGTTACCTACCCAAACAAAGCCTTTTGAAAGGGCATAATTTGGATCTGCACAAAGCTTTAGACTTGTTTGCATTTCTGGTGCTCTGGTGTTCTGCAGTCCCTGTCAGGGTAATGGGCCACATAGGTAATAATGCAAACAGCATAGAAAAGCCATTATGAAGTACATTGAATAATAGATGCTCGCTATAATGAGTACAGCACACTGTTTAAAAACTAGCGCTGACTGGCTGTAAAAAGCTATTCATTAAGAGTTCATGCCTGAAAGGAAATTAAATTCCTCATCAAAAACCTGTCAGAAAATAGCAGATTGCTTTCCTAAAGAGAGGGGTATCTTTGAGACTCCCTGCTTTCTACTATGAATACAGGGCAGACTTGTTTCCAGTGGCTGTGCACGCTGCACAGTCATCCCTTTTATCCACAATCAGCATTTCTTTGGTTGTAATTAGTGCGCTAATACAGAAAATAAAGCATGTACAATAAATAATTCCTCTCCCCGTAAATACTTGACACATTGTGATGCTGATTCTCAGACAACATGAGAGGGACACTGAGAGATATGAGCTGCTGCCTCGCCCACAGTGAATGGGGCTGAGTGGATGGCTCAATATGTGCTGTGCAAACTGGTGAAGTGGATGCGGAAGAGAATGTTCTTTTGCTGGAGGCACACTATGCTTTGTAGCTGTAAGCTGTGTATTTATGAGTTAGCATCTCGCAGAGTTCACAGAGAGGTCAGTGTTGTAGATGGCTAGTTACTTTGAGCCTTATGTTCACTTGGGTGTCAAAAAAAAAAAAGAGAGAGAAAAAAAAAGGTCTGCGCATTAGCTGTAGCATAACCTACTGGATGCCTGAGGAGGGGAGAGAGGGAGAGAGAGAGTGAGCACGCAGAAATGCAAAGCACACACAGATTGTACCAGAATAATTACAGCCCCCCTTATTAGGTTTATGTTTCCTGATGCATAATTTATTGTCGGACAAAAAGCTATGACCTAAACCGGGGAATCCACCCTTCAGAGAAAACTGCTGTGACCGCTGTTTCCCTCTTTGAACCCAAAGGTGCAATGTTGCATTGTTGACCTCTTTTGTCCACTGTGTTTACAACACAGGCAAACATCTGTATATGAATACAGAGTGGAGACTGCCAAGAATATGAGAGCCATGCTGATGGGACATTCAGAGGCTTCACCATGGAAAGAAAAAGCTTGTACTAATGGATTTTGTCACTCCTATTATTAGTCTTTGTCCTACTTCTGTGTGAGAGGATAATCATGTCCATTGTTTTGGAACTACAGTTCACATATTGGGGCCTCTTAAGGAAGTAGAGTGCTTCAGTGGAGTTCGTTATTAAGCTGTGTGCTACAACACCAGTCCCTTTTTTTTTTTTTTTTTTTTTTGCATACATTTGGTTTATTTTGGGAGACTGGACCACTAAATATCAGCATTCACAACAGCTACAGCTCTGAAGAAACCTTGAGAAGCATAGTCAGATATATGAAATGTAACAATTTTACACACACGCACATGGCAATTGTCACTTGCAAGAGCAGACGTGGTGCTGTTTCCATCTTAAAGGGGCTAGCATGGTTAGCATGCTCACTTCAGTAAAAGGAAAGATGTGATAGAACCAAGAGTTCATGTTGAGGTTTCTGGGAGACAGCTCTTGACACACCAAAGCATAAAGTTTGATGCTGAACTAACAACGTTTCCTCTAGGCTGGTATGTAAACAGCTGTTCATGTGAATGCTGGTTATGTAGCAATAACAAGTGACAAAAAATAGTTCCTCTAAATTGGCTCCGCAGCTAGAAGCAGCGCTTCTACTGTGGTGCCAGCTGCTGAGTGTGTGGATAACCAGGTCAAACCAGTGGCCAAAACTACAACAACTGTTGTTTTCCAGAACAGCTACATGCACCTGTCCCTTTCACCTGACACAATCCTCCTGTGCCCCCCTGGGGGCTGTGTGACTCGCCGTTCGAAAATCTCTGACCTGAAGCAGACATTTTCTGAGGTGAATTCATGAAACACAGCACACAAACATAAAAGTGAAGGAGAGAGAAATGCAGAGAAAGAGGAAAATATCAGAGTTTTTGGTTGAGTAAAATATAAATTCATGTTAAATAAAAAAAGAGAAAACCTAACATAAAATATGACTTCTTTGATAGTTTCAGAGCCATACTCAAAGCACAGGGTTTAGTCTGTAACAATAATGCACAACAAGTTAATTCCATCCTTTGAAGCTGAACTGCGTCTTTTGTGATGAGAAACATAAAACCATAAGTCTTTCCAGTCATACCTCAACTTAATCTTATTATTATTGGTAGTAGAACACTCCTATTATATCAGGATCAAAAGATGAAGCGAGAACCTTTAATCGCTCAGTAATTAATGTGTGAATTTCAAATGATTACTCATGTGTGATGCCGACAAGCATAGAGCATCACAGACCAAGTGTGAATACTTTATATCCATTTCATTTTCGGTGGCAGACAGCTCATCTGAGCCCACATTAATTTCTTGCTTAAATTAAGGAAATACTTGGAGCCTTAGTTACCTAATGAATTATGGTTCAATTTTCCATCCACCTCCTACTCCCAGTAGAGCTGAATGAGCCAAATCTCACCAGTTTCTAGTCACCATAATGGAATCCAAGCCATTAGCACCTTTCTCCTCAATGTCAGCCAGACAATTGTTCCTCAAGTGATCCTGCCATTAGAACAAGTGTTTTGGGTTGGAGCTGCTCTTTGAACTGTCATATCTGGGACCCGCTTCATTGAAATATATTGGTGTTTTTTTTTTTTTTTTTTTTACATGCCAACTACCATCCCTTATTAATTGACTCTTTTGTCCTGTCTCCCAGTCTGAGCCTCTTTGCTCGCCTGCTCTTCTGTTTTGTTCTGCCATCTGTACACATTGAAAATCAATCACCTCCCAGCCTCACCCTCACACATCCACCCACCTTCCCAATCCACATCCACCATTTTCTCCTCTTTGTTTTGTCCCTACAGTTGTTAAATAAAAGAGGGACATGTCTACAGAGTATGGACAGAGGATCCAGCAATGTGGACATAAAATGACAGCAACTCTGCTTTGTGTGTTATCACCTCTGGCTGTTCCACTGGAGAAACCTGCACTAAACAACTGCCTCTGAAATCCTGGCCATACCTATTACTGGTTTGGATTATGACAGTGAGAGTAAGACCACATTACACAGACACACGTGCAACGCTGCACACGTGTCCATCTGCTCACTTTAAACTGACAACAGTTAGACAGGAACTTGGACTTTTGCACTCATCTCCAAAATCCCCTCTCTGCAAATGTTGTTCCATCACAGTGCTGATGTGGAGAGAGCAGGCAGGGTAGGTCCATCGGGGTAGTGGGCCAGCCAGCTCACTAATATGGTTCTTATCTATGGAGGTCTCTCTCAGGGATAAAACAGGAGAGTAAACCCACTGGAACTCACTTCAGTCTCCTTTTGAAGTTGCCTCTAATCTATGGTGCATCAATTCATGGTGAGTTCATGGTTTTTTAAAAAGTTGGATACTAATATTATCTCAGAGGTTTGACCTTTAATGGGCAAAAAGGGATAACTCTCCTGCTGTCAGACTGGAGGAGGCTCTGACTGAAGACTGGGAACATCTGCAAGGGCAACTCTTCTGGCAGGCAACCAGAAAAGTTGTAAAAACATTAACTTAAATGTTGGAATTTCGACTCATGTCTTGTCTTGTTTTGTACAGTTGGGCTTAAATGGGCCTGTTTTTTGCTGATTAAATAGAAAAACAATCAGCCCAGATGGCAAATCTGATTGTTAAAAAAAAAAAAACAGCATTAATTAGCTATTTTATAGTCATAGTGTCCTGGCTTACTACATTTTTGAACAATACATTACACTTCGCAGGAACAAAAACACGACAGAATGTACAAAGTAATTAAAGGTGAAGAAGCTGAAAGAGCATTAAAGTTTTAATAAAACAAAAATGGAAAACTTGTGAAAACAAATGGCTTACAAGTTTATCATCTGATCCAGTGAACACACACAAAAGCATACGTTGTGTTTAAAGCACCGAGACCTATTTAAATTCATTTATTTAAGCTTCACCCATAGGCTGAGTTCAAACCGGTAAGCTAGAAGTTTGTGCTGTCATTTCTTCAGAGGACTTACCTGTGGCTGCCCCATTGTTACGCCTTTCAATCAAAGTCTAAGACTCCTCTTATAGGTCTGGGTTACTTATGCACTCCATTCACATAACAGTATTGATCCAGACTTATAAGGCATCATCTGACGTTCCATCCATCTAACTATATCCTGCTGGGTTTTAATATGTGTTTTAGTCCTGTGACAACCATTGCAAACACACTTAACACTTGGTGTGAGAGCATGAGTAAAGAGTTAGGCTTGACAGAGCACTAATGGAATTCCCCCATGAGTCTTTAGAAGCCTTTCATATGTCTTAATGAGAAAATGCATAACGACTGCATAATGTGTGTGTGTGTGTGTGCGCGCGTGCGTATGTGTGTGTGCGCATGCATGCAGTGTAAGTATGCCTTGTCTTCTGAATTTCTGTGTATGTATGTGTGAAAGCACAGATACTTGTTTCATGTGTGAGGCTAATACTGCATTAGCGGCTAAGCCTCTTAGCCATTTCCAAGCTAGGCCCTCTCCTCACTGAGGTTAACACTGTTGTTGAGACCCATCACCACAATTATCCCCAATCTTGTCATTGCTGCCCTCCCACTGCTCCCCAAACCACCTCCCCTGACTCCCATCCTCTGAAATACTTGAGCTAAATTACCTAGCATGCACCCCACAGCACACACTCCTTTTATTCATCATTCAGAGACCAGCTTACTGTTATTGATCTTTACCATGTTAATTGAGGTAAGGGGTCTTTTTCTACCAATTCCTCTATTGATCTGAAATGCCATCAGTCAGAGGCGTAATTAAGCAGCTAAAAGAGGGAAATGCTACTGTATCGATCCCATGGTCTTATGGCATTTTTGTGTGTGTCAGTGTGTTTGGTTGTGTGTTTATGTAGCTTCATATTACTGAATGTCAGAACCTGACAATTATCTCATATTTAATACAAACAATGTGGCTTAACTAAGGTACAAGGGCCTTTAACAGGGAGTAGCGTGGCTGTCTCTAACGGGCAATTAATGGTGTGTTGACTGAGCTATAAGTGAGTCGTTATTTTAAAGGGAACAAGTGAAGTCAATGGGAAAATTACTGAGAGTAAGTGAGGACATGTTTGTGGACTTGGACAAGCAAACAAGCAATAACAAACCGGAGCTTTTGTGTGAATCCATCTGCAGATTTGTGGTGCGATCAATTATTTGCACAGGATCAATATGACAGTTTTGGCACACACTACTGTTAAACATGGTACAATCCCTAAAACTATCGTCAATAACATGGCGCACTGCACCGTATTAAGCTGCTCAACATCATGACTTGTGACATTTTTTGGGGCATGACTAGATCTAACGAGGGACATTTACACAGGATTTGATTAAGATGCTGCCACTGGATCAGGGGTATGTGACGTGCTGGAATATACATCAAATTAATATGATTAATTCAGGTATTTGTTTCGGCATGCCATGATACATGTGTCCATGGTAAAAACTGAGCTACAATCGTGTACAAATGTAAACTTATAATAGTAATATGCACCCTGCCACAGTAAAACTACACAGAAACTTATTATTACTCTCAAAGTTTCTGCCTATCTGGACCATGCATATACATAAGTGATAACCTGTTTGAAAAAATATATTTCATTCATGTTTTTGTCTTGCTGTATTTTACAGGGGAAAAGGATCAAGATCAAGATTCGTCCCAGAGCTTTTCGATTTTATTTTTTGGGCTGTGTTGTCACTGCAAAGATGGAACATACAAATGTATACAAACAAAATCATTCCTGCAGTGAAGCTGAAGAAAAAAGACAGAGAAGACAACGAAGCTAAAAAGAGTGAGTGATTTCTGAGATACCAACAATACCTATACCCACAGAAGTGACAAAAACATCCTGGAACAAATGTACCCCGCACAGCGCCGCTTCCACCTGGTTTGATTTGCCAGTGACACATTCCCCGTTCGCTCTCTCTGATGACTTTGCACAATGGTGAGTTGACAAAATATGGAAATAGGATCCTTATGGTAAGAATGACATGTCAGGACCAAATTAGCTGAGATTCTTTCAAATTGTTCCCTGCGAGAGCTCAAGAGTCAACTTCTCGGATTTAGTAATGGCATAAAGTATTAAATCTCAATAGAAGAAAAAAAAGTCTTGTTATGTCACTGACAGCTTGAACAGTGCCCCAGCTAAGCTCTCAATTAAAACATACGGTGACATTTTAATTTCAGTGGGATACAGATACACACACACGCAAGACACACACTGAGGACAGAATTTGAAGCACTGCCATGGACTGAAGTCCGCTCCCTGTGGATTCTAACTTCACCTTTCTCCATCTAAAACACGTTGTACAATGACACTGATGGACGCCTGATCTCCATCATGGTGCACTGTCTGTAACTGTGTGTATGTGTATCTGTGAAAAGTAGAACGCACTTCACATTTTATAGCTTTCCATCATCTGTCCTGCTCCTCTATGGTCTAGACCTTCCTCCATTTGGAAAGTGCATTGAGACAACTTCTGTTGTGATTTGCTGCTGTATAAATAAAAATGGACTTGACCATGACAGAGGCGAAAATCTACCTGTCCTTTTATAAATCACACCCATTGACTGGAGAAGGTCAGTGCCTCGCTTCGAGTGTTTTGTGCCCTTGTGCTTTTTTCTTTTCCTCTTTACCAAGTGTCCGTCTCTCATGTTTTTAAGAACCAACGAGTAGGTAAGTCATTTCACAATCGCTTAAGTCACTGAAATTTGTTGAGCTTGTCTTACCTTTGAGCTCCTATCTGTCCACCAGTCTCCCTGTACACTATTAGAATTGCTGGGTCCAAAAGTAACCCAAAAAACTGAAACCATTTTCTACTGCTACAATCAAAACATATCAGATTGGCTTTGTATTCTAATACGTTTAAAATATATATCATTGTAACAAAATGTATAAAATTAATTTCACAAGCTCTTTCCTTTGGTAGCCTAAACTGCGGAAAAATGGTGCAGCTGAGATTTTTGCCCAGCAGCCTGAAGTCGGGTTATTAAAACAACTCAGCATTTCTTAGTGTGTATGTTTTTCTAGCACCCTCCCTTTCCATGTTCTCTCGTTACCTGCAAGCATTTAACATCAAAGATTCATTACAAACACGACGCTGCCATATGACTGCCATTCTGCTCTGAGCCAGCTGCCACTGCACTAAAAATGTGATGTGACAACAAACATGTAATATGCATAACGTGTAGTGTAACACTGCAATGGCAAGAATCTGTGAGTATGTTGCCTAATGTAGAATCTTTTTGTTCTGTGTGCTGGTCGTCTGTGTGTTATACGTCTGTTAACATGAATAACTGAAGGAGCCTATCAGGCATATGCACAGGATCAGAGGACTTCACTTGCAATATGTGACTGAAATATAGAAAAACAGCCTCAGAGACCAAAAAGAACAACAACAGGGCATAAAAATGATGCAAAGTGACAATTAAAGGAAGTAAAATAACTATCAAGTGATATTAAATGATTCTAACACAGCACCAATTAACCACAAAGAGACACAAACAACTTCAGAGGGATGTAAAAAGACTGCAAAGAGACAAAGAACATAAAATTTTACATATCTTTAAGTTTATGCATCTTGCTCCTGTGTGTGTGTGTGTGTGTGCGGGTTAGGGCCCATTGTCTCATAATCCCTCTCGGTTTACACTGACTACTACACATAAACCTTACCTACTGTAACACTGGGCAAGTTTTATGTAGCCAACATTAACACAAAATGTCATGACTTCAAATCCGAACAGGGACAGACAACTGTCATACAGTGAGCCAGACTAATGATTAATACGACAACATGACTGAACATGACAAGTTTAATCATGATTCTCCCTATGCAGGAACTATCCTGCTCCAGGCGGCTCTACAATGTGTGCCAGTCAATTTAAAAAAATTGTCTGACATTTTGGTAAATACTATTATCCCTTCTTACCATTTCTGCTCAGTGAAGATGAAGCTACCTCCAGCAGTTGATTAGCTTGGTGCAAAGAATGGAAATGGTGGGAGTTCATATTTATAAGTTGTTATAAATTTGTACAAAAACTGATGTGTAAAAACAACATGTTTAATTTGTACAGGATGTGTGCCAGGCTACTACTTGGACAAAAACAACCTGATAATTGAACCATGTTAGGTGTTTCCTTTAGTCAGTGTGCTGATTTAAGCCAATCAGCTGTTGTCAGTAGCTTCCTGTTTACATTAGAAACAAAAGAGTGGCCACTTAATGGTCACCACTTCTGATATATAACCACAAATGGCTGTTAATTTGCAAATGACCCCAAGTCACTGTGTCACAGACATGGTGAATTTATACAGTATATATCTACAAACTTGTTTGTCCATGGAGTTCCTATGCCAATAATTAGCAATGACCGATGACTCAATTGCAAATACTCATATTTGACAAGCACCAACCTGAAACTCAAAAGAATAACTGACCAGCACTTAATTGATTTTGGGATATAAACAGCTGCACAGGATACCCCAGTTGTGTTGCTGAAGACTGAGCCAAATGAAGACTGCTCTCTGAGAGGCTGTTAAAATGTGACAGGCCTCGTTCCAAACTTCCGATATATGCAGATTTGAGGAGTCCCTTGAATGAGGACAGTGTGAAAAATAGACCTGACCCACAATGTGAAATTTCTCATCTCACATCGCAAGAAAAGCACAGGTGTCCCATTTAGATGTGCCAGCAATCAGTGAGACAGTGAGCTAGCATGAACAATACCAGCACCACCAGACTGACAGCCCCTCTTATTACAGCCGGAGTAGGCAGCAATTTTTGGTGTTGAAAGGGAAATTCTCTGTAATCAGTTTTCAGTGTATTATAATTCCAGTGAACTGACAGCAAAGTAAGTGTCTGCACTTCCTCTGTGATCTGTGTTTTGGACTTCAAGAAAATGAGACCTGTGACTGGAGACTTTGACCTATCACAGGGCTTTTGAGAGAGAGTGAGCGTTCTTATTGGCTGTTCTACAAATGAACGTGCCTGTGATGATAGAACATGGAGGGAACTTGGTGTACTTCTCCAGCTGCTCTACAGGCCGCTGACTTCACCTTCCTGTCATATCTAAATGTGTTATGATAATTGATTGTGATTTCTGTATTAAATGTTGCTCATGGTCCATGTGTATGAACCACATGCATGTGGCTGTGATGGGAAAAATGCAGCTTGTGAAGCCTGTGAAGCTCTATTGTCTAAATTCTGTCTTTTATTTTCAGATTTCTACCTTTGAAATGTTTTAGTGGGTTTGATATGTCAGAACATTCAGGACATTTTCTTGACAGGGACTCAAATAATCCATGATCATGTGCAGTAAGATCTATTAACGGTGACAGTTTGTACTGTACACTGCAAGCCCCTGTGACTTTGAAAGATTCTCAGGAAAATTGTGAAACCAGAGAAGTAACCTGTGGTCTGCTCAATCAGGCTGCTGACTGGTTTACAAATGTTGATGACAACATGTGGCCAAATGCAGGAGAGAGGGAGTGAAAATGCTCTTTTGTGTGTGTGTGTGTGTGTCCTCTTTATAATTTTGTGATTCTGCTTTTTTCTTTACACAGTTACAGTAAAATGTATTTTTTGTAAGACCTGTAAATCACTTTTCACAATACATGTACCATAATTGAAGCATCATTTTGTGTTGCTGATTCATTCCGGCAATAATTTAGTGAACTCAATGAAGTGCTAAAACATTTTTCCATGATAAAATACTGATTTCTGGGAAAAAGAGACATGTGTGAAGTGTTTAGTTGAGATGCATGTTGGTAATACAGACTGTGTTAAGAGTTTTGAAAAAGTCACTTCAGTATTGACCAATGCGTGTTAACTGAAAAAAAAAAAAATAATAAAGAAAAAAAAAAAACAGAAAAGTAAGTTCTGATTAAATTACAACAACAACAACAAAAAAATCCATTTGTTTTATATCTCAACATTTCTTTCATTTAGTCCAGGAAGATTGATATCTCCTCTCATCTGAATTTGTCATCACCCTGCCATCATGAGCTTTGACCTTTGTGTGTGTGTGTGTGTGTGTGTGTGCGTGCGCGCATATGTGCAAGAGTGAAGACTTATTCTCCGTAGCGTTGATGGTTAGAAACAATTTATTTCAAATTTATGTTTGTCTGGTCCTCTGCACACCTTCATCACTTCTTTGATGTTTTCTTTCTTTTTCCTTTTTTCCTCAGGAAACCCATTGAATCACACAAAGCAGAAGAATGAATGACTGAAAAATCCTGGTGTAGAAGAGGTTTGCTTTTGAGTTAAACTAGATTACCCTTCCATTATTTTTCTTTTTCCCTCATTGGCAGAGAGTCTTAGAAATATTTCCCTTTCAAAGACTCCATGTCAATCATTCTCTGACTGATTACATTACGGTGATATACTTATCTGAAAATGGATGAAAAAAAAAACATATCTTTTGAAAAATATACATTATATTTGTGCATATCAACTGGAAAAAAAGACACCTGAATCAAGTCATGTCAAGGGTCAATGCAAGCTATGATGGAACAACAACTTGATGTGCCACAGGCTGCAGTTTGTATGCGGAGCAGTGTAAATCAGGTCCCTAGGGTGATGCCCTTCTGATCCTGATCTCTCACTGACTTGCAGCCCTTTGGTTGCTAAGGGGTTTTCAACATAGGAATGGAAACACGCAGAGGCAGTGTCTGCATCGTCTGAAACTGTTTACGTCTCCTCGCCACATTCCCCTCCTCTCCATCTCCTCTTCCCGCCCCTCCATTTATCGTCCATCCCGCTCTTTCAGAGGCGCGGTGAACACACAGACGAGCCTGTTTGATTGCTGTGAAAAACGAGCCCTTTCAGCTCGCAAGCTGGATATCATGTCACAGTGTGAAGCCCAAATCCGATTGCTATGCGAGCAAAATTACCATCGATTTGATTTGCAGAGATTAATTAAGTAGCATTACAGAAAACCTCACTTGCCTGACAGCATTACCACTGCCGGCTCAACCAATTAATTGTTGTTTCTGGGGGTGGATGGATAGGGTTGTGGGGGGGCGGGGGACTGAGTGACGCTGCTTCTCTCCACTGCTTGTGTGCACATTTGACAAGCTGACGAACTCTTCTGTCTGCCTGCCCCGGGTATTTAAATTCATCTTTTGAATACACTCATTAATATCTTTTGACGCACACGCGCACACACACACACACACACACACACACACACAAATGCACACTCACACACTTATGGCTCTCTCCATTTCCTTACAATTCATGTCTATCATTGCCAAGCACTTGTCAACATAATCTTTGAATTTATTCAGCAGTATGCATGAGCTCAAGACGCATAACTGTACTTTTCCATGTAAACAGCTTCTGGAATTGCTAATGCTCCACTGTTTACCTCAATGGTTTATGGACTCAATCTGCAAACGAGCATAACTCACATGAATAATCGCGTCAAGTGCTGCAGCTGAAACACCGTACTGCAAAAGAAAGAAGAAACTTAGGAGGAAAGTTGGTCTTGGACATGACTGAACTCATCTTTTCCATCAGAGTCACAAAACAAACTGCCAAATGTGTGACTGTACTCACTGATACTTTTATAGTATCAAGGCATAGATGGATCAAGTGAATCCTTACTGCTGTTTTTGCCCACTTGATCCTTCATCCATGATGTCCAGCTCTGTATCTGCAGCCTTATCCAGGTAATATTGCTCTTAGCCAGCCCCTTTTTCCTTGATAATGTCAAGGCCTCTCTTGCCCATCTGATAAGAGATGGGGAGATGGTGCGTATAGGAAAGCTTTCTCTCTGCACCTCCACCTTCAGCAGATCTAATCTGTCCTTGTTATCGACTACACTCACAGTCCAGCTGGTGTGTAAATAAATATCTACACAGAACTTTTATCCTGCTGCATTTCCATAACAACTATTAATACTTCCACTATGATGTACAGTCAGTAACATCTGATTATTCATGTGATGATCCAATCAGACATGGGTCATCAGTGCGATGCATAAAACCACACAGAAGCAGGTCAGAAGCTTTAGTTCACTTTCACATAAAATACCAGAGTAGAGAGAAAAAAATGTCATCTCAGTGGCTTTTATCTGAACATGACTGCTGCTTATCTGGTGGGATTTTCACACGCTATGGTCTCTAGAGTTTACACATAAAACGTAAAACACTCAAAGGGCTGCAGTTCTACATAGATAAATTACTTTTGATGACAGTGGTCCGGAGAGAGTGGGTATGGTTATTGGAGTTCAGGATATGGTAACGTAGATAACCACTCTTTACAACTGCGGTGAGAAGAAAAGCAGCTCAAAACACGTAACACCCTGAACCTTGAGGCAGACGGGCAACAACAACAGAAGGCCACGTCAGGTTCCATTCCTGTCAGCCAACAATGTAAATCTCACCAAAACCGGACAGTTGGAGACTGGAAAAACGAATCCTGGTCTGATTAATCTGGATTTCTGTGGAAGCACGCAGATGGTTGAATCAAAATTTGGCAACAACAACCTGAATCCATGGACTCCACCTGCCTTGTGTAAACAGTCC
The DNA here is from genome assembly GCA_021432705.1 of Caranx ignobilis. Taxonomy (NCBI): domain Eukaryota; kingdom Metazoa; phylum Chordata; class Actinopteri; order Carangiformes; family Carangidae; genus Caranx; species Caranx ignobilis. The sequence continues at coordinate 9,768,071 of MU269991.1, read as the reverse complement.
AGACTGGTGGTGGTAGTGTAATGTTGTGGGAAATGTGTTCTTTGAATCTCTTAATACCACTCAGTCGTGGTTTGGCTGTCAGTCTGTCTGAGTTTTGGTGGTGACTATGTTTATTTCTAAAATGTGCCATCTTCTACTGGCTACCACCCAGGATAATGCACCATGTAACAAAGCAAAAGTCATCTCAAATTGGTTTTATGAAAATGACAGTCAGTCCTCCATAGTTAATAACCACCATCGCACACACATTTGTCATGTGGTAGAACAGAAGACTGGCACCTTAAATGTGCAGCTGACAAAACTGGAGAATCTATGTGATGCAGTAACATCAAGACAGGGCAGAATCTCAAACTACGTTTCCAACATCTGAATCCAAGTCCCAATGAATTGTTTTGAGAACAAAGGAAGGTTCACTGTAAAATGTAATAGCTATCCTGACTCTCTTAGTTAACTTTACTGGTTATTAACACAATCAACTTTTTACTAGTTTTTAGGACGTAACAGTGAAGTGTTACTGAGTGTTTGTGAGTGACGGTAACTTGAAATAATCGAGTAAAAGGGTGCAATGACGTGACTACCTTAATTGAGGGCTGCAAAATGCACTGGTCCTGATTAATCTACCCAAAAGAACAAGAAGTAAGGATTCTTTGCGAGAGAGGTAGCCATTGCTTGGAACCTGAGGAATACTGGCGCCAACTCAGAACTACACCAACAGGAAATGTTCTTTGTTGGTCGTATTTTGACATTTCAACAGTTGTGGAATTGCAATTTGTAATATTCCATTGGAAGAACCATCAGGTGGTTTATAATTTTTTGTGTTTGCCAGCATAGGCACTACACAATATTCTACATGCAACAAAGGTTGTGAAGGCATATCGTAGATGTAAAGCATGGCTTTGAATTGCCACCTCCTGAATAACCTGAAAAACTGTTCCATTCTTACAGAATTGAACGTCCCCCAGGCGCCATATGGGGTTGAGCAGGTGCCCCAGGTGCCCCATGTGCAGAGGCTACAGTCCTTGCTGCAGCCAGCCCCAGTTCAAATCCCAGGTGGCCCTTTGCTGCATGTCATTCCCCTCTCTCTGCCTCCCCATTTCCTGTCTCTCTCAACTATCCTGTCAATAAGGCAAAAAGCCCAAAAAGCTATACTTTAAAAGAATTGAAAGTCCTGCATTTTAAATATTGAAATTCCCTTACTAGAAATATTGCAGATTGAGTTCCATTTTCCCAGAGCCACTCAAATGCATCTTGGGGCAGTAGTAACATGTTTACAACAGAGAGTCACTGCTTAACAAAAGTTGTTGTGATGCATGGTTTGCAATCACATTGGCTGAACAAGGTGCTTAAAGGGATATTCGGCATAATTGTAACCCATGGTCTTACACACCGTGACAACGAGTAGAACACCCCCCTCGAAAGATGAAGTTTGCCAACTGCTGTCTTTCAGACAGTGTTTGAAAACCATAATAGCGTTTTGCTCGATGTTTGCTTTAGGAAGAGGATGACAACGACAGTAAGTTGCCAGACATAGAAGACAGCATTCAGCAGCAACCAGGGTTTTTTGAGAGACACAATACAACAAACACCCAACAACCTGGGGACATCGAAGGAAAACCCGACTGTGCATGGATGCACAGGCTTCTTATAGTCTGAATATGGTCTGAAAAGACAAGTAACATTTCAGTTCTTAGGAGTCCTTGACCTGGCAGATGCCCTTTGCTCAGTCTAATCTAGTTGTTCTGACCCGGCTGGTGTCCATGACGTCTTCAAACAACATCAGGGAGTCTGATATTGTTTGAACAGACCATCTTGTAGATTTCACACACAAATATTCCACAACACTAGGACTAGCGGTGACATCGTTCACGTGTGTGTAGCTATATATTTTCATTTTTTCACAGCTGGGCATAAGAAAAAATAGCATTACACAGTGATAGCAAATGCTATCACTTGTGTATTAGGTCAGTCCCCAGTACTCCGCTGTAAGCAGGGTAATGAGTAAGCTATCATGCCACAGTAAACCACTGTTGAGGCTAAATTTAAACTGACTGAATGAGCCAGCGACTCTATGGAGTAGTAAAGTGTAAAATGCGCTGACATCAACATGATAAAATAGATAAATAGACTGACACACCTCAGAATATATGGTGTTTTAACACCTAGTGTCAGAATGGTTAATCTTATCGTTTGCACTGTATTCTCTGTGATCTGCAATACTGTGGTGATTGATCACTTCCCTCGTCTAAATTAATTTTCAAATTGTAATTTGAATGTCATAAAAAATTTGTAATAAAAATATAGGGCTCTAATTTCGTAGACCAGGCGCAAGCGAGGCACAGCACAGGTGTGCCGTGCCAACGGGGTGTGTCCAGATGCACTTTACAAGTTTCATGCAACCTGCACCCCAGCGCAAGTACTCCTCTTTCCCACCTCTGTCCCTCTTACCGGCACCAAACTTCATCAACAGTACAAATAAGGTCCCATCACATAAAACGAGTCGTCGAACACCTGCTAGCTTTGCTTGGTTTCTATTGAAAAGAAACGAAAACAGAACTCACCCACTTGCCTCCAGCCACTTGGAAAGCCCTGACAAGTTGATTACATGATTGTCTTCATCTTGGGCTTTCTGGAGTTTGTGAACACAAAATTGAGGTGGTGGCATAGCCCTATCCTAATTAAAAATGCCAATGATCTTGTAAAGTGTTTGAACTTACCCAAGGAACCACAGAGCTGTAGAGTTTTCAGGGCATGTATAGAATAACCTGTTATAAATGTAATATTTACAAAGCTCTTAGACATCATTCAGTGAAGGATTGTGTCTGCAATGCCCAAGTCTTTTTCTAGCTCCACACTTTTTCTAGCTACACACATAGATCGAAGTCTTCGAAGATAACCCTAACCTTTTGACTCAAGTCTTTCAATAAAATTAGCATGCTAATCAGCTAGCTCTGGCAAGAGACAATCACTAACCCAGCAAGATGTTAATACTTCATTCTTAACACATTCATTTTCTGCTTTGGCATAAACATACATTCACAATAAACTCTATATTTCATTCTGAGGAAGAAAATACATTAATATCCTTACTGCATGGTCTACCTGGCACATGATTATAATTCCCCCTCAGTCTATTCAACCCATTACTTTGGACATAATGCTCCATATAGCGTTGATTATTTTGGAGACAAAACCAGGTGAGATTCATGTAACAAAAACAATAAACTGGCGTGGATATACAGCACACACACACACACACACACACACACACACTCACATTTCCATTTGTTACCCCTCCAACCCCTCTTCCTTATTGCATAACCTAATGAGGCATCTTGAATACGCAGCCTGCATATATACGGGCCCATTTGTACTTGCAGACGAGGAATTTGGATAGATGGCAGAAGTAATTTCACATGAAAGTAATTTTAACCAGGTCCAAACCTCTGAGCGAGAGAATATCTGCCTCTCTGTCAGCTATTTGTCATGCTGTTGTTGGAGGACTCTAGCAAAACACAAAAGGTCATGATGCGAGCAGACATAACTCAGCAAGAGAAGAAAAATACATCATGAAACAGGCATGAAAAAGGAGGGGGGAGAAAAAAAAAAGGCAGAGAGGTGAATGAAAAGGTACCAGTGCGGGGGGGGTGAGATTTGTTGGTTTTGTTGGAGGCAGTGTTGGGCGCAGATAGATAAAGAAACACAGGGAGAGAAAGGAAGAAAAAAGAGAGAGAGGGAAAGAGCAGCAGGAGGAATGCTCAGAGGAAGCAACATAATGTCAAGCTCTTGTTCTGGCTAATCTCTTGTAGTGTCGGTAGTCATGTAGTGGTTGGTGGGTTAACTCCTGTGTCTCCCTGGACTCTGGCTCAGTTCCTCTCCCTCTGAGCTTTTCAGCTTGGCTAATTTCAGCTGAGCCCCGGCCTGTAGATGGTGTGGGGTGACTGATCTCACTCATTACAGGCCTGAATGTTTCCACTCACACAGCCCAGTATTTCTCAGACAGTCTCCCACAGGAGAAATCCCTCGCCACAGTGCACATGCTCAGTGTGGAGCAGCCGCTCACCTGTGCAGGACAGGCCGTACTTAGACACATCATCCAGCTTGACATCTGAGGATTGCATTCATTCAGTTTCCACAACAGTACTCTTAAATCTCCAATAATTGACACCAAGCCACCAGGCATAGTTTATAGTTCCCCGGCAGGTCTGTCAAGCTTTGGATTTCTCCAGACACTGAGGTGGAGCTGGGGTGAAAAATAATTTGCTTCTTTTTTAGCCTTTTCCAAAGCAAAAAGAGTAAAGTTTTAGAAGTGGCTTAACACATCGTGTCTGCTATAGCATAAACTTAGCACTAAAGGTGAAACAGTTTACAAAATCCACGGCTCGTTAAATATCACAGCTTTAGTGTCACAGTGTTCACTTTGGCTTGAAAGGCAGTGTTGTTTGTTTCTTCTTCTTCTTCTTTTTTTAACAATCCAGAAATAACAAACATAAGCATATAGATACAGATGGATGTGGACAGTTATTTAAATGTTTGGATAAAAAAAAAAGAAGTAGTTTTGCAGTCTAAAGTAATCCCTCTCTTTGGGCTTCCTCAGCGGCAGGGCACCATCTGGTTCCCAAACTCAATTTTGAACCGGCCAAAGCTTTCAGACAAAAAAAATCAAAGGTTCGGAAAACCTGAAAAGTCTGTTCTCAACGGAACCCAAAAATAGCTGGTCTTTCCGTGGGAACTGTGACATCATCAGTGGGCGTGTCATACTCTAGGTTGTGAAGACGAACAGGAAGGAGGAGAAATGACAACATGAAGAAAAAGAATTTAGTGGTCTGCTGAAGAAACGAAATGCTTGGTGGCGATTTGGGCGTCGACAGAATTTCAAGAAAACCTAGAAAGTAATTCAGGAAAGAGCAAGGCAAGGCTTTTTACTTGCAAAGGTTTTATTGCACTATACTGCACCGCTGACACACAAATACACACCCTGCAACCCTGCATGTATAGGACCCTTAGTGCATGTTCAGCACTTCGTAGATGAGCTAACATATTAGACATGTCACTGAGACAAGCAAACTGAACGGGACTGATTCTTCTGAAACGTTCCCTAGCACCATGTTTGACTATGAAATTTGATCTGGTCTTCATCTAAGTCACAAACACCAAAAGCTATCATCTTTTGTATGTAATCTTAATTGAACAATCACAGCACTGGTGAGAAAGGTAAGTGTAACCTTAGATTTAATGACTGTTTGAACCTCATTAGCCAAAGGGCTTACACACTTTTCCAGCCTCCACTATAAACGTGTGAATATCTTTAAAGGTAGAGTCTGGAGGTTTTGCTCAAAAATAGACGCAAGACTTATACAAATGAAATCCGGTTTAATCATCACCTATGGTCTTCTCGTCCTGTGTGGTGGTGACTGTCTGCAGAGCCCCCTCCCTCCGCCTGTATTTTGGTCTTCTGCTTTGTTTTGTTGTGCACAGGGACGCTTCCGGGTGGAGAGTTGGTGTTTTCTCTCCAACCAGTGACAGAGCAGGTGAAGTTCCGTGCAGCACGAGCAGGATAGCGAGTGCTAGCGGCGGATGCTATTCAACACCGCGGTGGCAGCTATTTTTTTTGCAGTCCTGACAACTGCCCCTGCTGCTGCTGTGCTGTCAGGGGCAGGAGGCGTGCACAGTTGAGCCCGAGAGGAGGGGCCCACTTTGAATGTTGTGTTTACATACTGCAACGAATAAACCTCCAGACTCTACCTTTAATATAGACAAGAGAAATGCATTGGTCTGTGAGTTACTGGTTGAAAAAATGTTCCTTCATGTGTAACTGAGGATTTTAACATATTAGACAATTTCATACAAGAATGGACATGATTTCTAAAGGGTTCACTTACATTTTCTGGCCAATCTAAATGGTGCCGGAAAGATATTTGAGACACCTCATAATAATCTCACTTTGGATAAAGTGCTGTGTAAATGAAGATGAGCCTCTTACAAGAAGAAGCCTCTGACAAAGTTTGAAATGTAAAGCGGAAATAAACTGTAAAATTCAGCCTATGAATAAAAACTGAGTAACCCTGCTCCCGTGAAAAATTTCTTTGCTAAATTCCCGTCTATACCGGGGAGCAAAGCAGACTGCTGGAGGAGGAATGTAGAGATCTGGAGGGCATGGAAAAAAAGAAATGAAAGGGGATGAAGAGCCACTCCATCTCCACATCTATATTGAATGCCCTGCAATTGTTAAAAAAAAAAAAAAGACATTTGCTGTCAGTGTGCTGTGTATGTGCAGGCTGTTGGGTAACAGATAACTTAAAGCCTCCACACAGGTTCAGTAAAATATTATGTGAGACCCAGGAGTCTCCAATCCGTGCTATGTGGATATGACTGCTGCTCTGTGGATATTAATACACTCAGCTCCCCCATGGGTAGAGAGAGAGACAGAGCTCAGCGATCTCTCATCCCTGCTTTATCACACACACCACATGACACATGGTACGGATCATCTCGCCTCACCTTCTCCTTGCACCATCATACGTGTCACGTTCTAACATGTTCAACCCCTCACCACACATGTGGTCAGCCTGGTAAGTGACCCTCTCTCCCCTCTCAATCTAACCCTGTCACCATGCTCTCCATGCTCCTCAGGAACCCAGTCACCCACACCTTGGAGAGGCCACACACAGCACACCCCAGCACATACAACAGCCTAATGCATGAACAGTCTAACGTGACCCCATGTGTTTCAGTGGTGACCCCCTCTTCAAAGCTCCCATTCTGTTAATAACACACACTGCAGGTGTCACCACTCGTGCTTTGCCCTGGGATGCACCACTACAGCCTGGTGATGAGAAATGGGAGAGCAGAGGGAGACCTTTTGGGGGGCTGTGCGCTGATGAAGGAATGGGTCACATGACCACTGGAGGCAGCCACAGACATTGACGTACTACATTTTTGCAATTTCTATGATTTACCTCCTCAATAGAAACATCAGGTTTGTGGCTCGTCTCCCCCTTGAAGGCCAGCCGTGAGCACAGAGCAGCGGCTTTGCTTGGGGGTGCTACTTTTAACTCAACAACCTCAGACAGTCACATGGCTCTTACCTTACATGCTGCAGTGCTCCCCCGAGATGCTCCTGAGCAGATAAAATCTGACAGACAAGTTTTATGAGGCATGTGTGTGCCTTTATGGGCCTGTGAGGTGGTTAAGAATCATGCAGTCAAAGGGAATCCAAAAGGGAGAGACACACATACACATCCTGATGGGTCCGGCCCTCATTAAACATAGATATTGTCAGGTTGTGTGACAATAGAGTAGAGGGAAACATGTTTCCACAGAGGCTGCAGTGGGATGCACTGGAACGCTGGTGTGTGTCTGCACACGTTATTAGACTCATATGAATGGTGGAGGCCAGTGGCCTCAGTTGTGCTGTTCTGTTTCTGTTTTAATTCTGTAACTTTCTCTGCTGTGAAATTACACAGGCTAAACCACATCATTCTTATTCATATTAAAAGGCCTCGGTGCAATCTAGGTTGTCTGTCTAGCCCTTTATCTCCGTCCCTGATTACAGAACGTGATGCATGGTGCTGGCCGTGGGAAGTTCCGATTAATCTTGAGAACATTTACTAAAATATCCTCCGATTCATACAAACTCCTGATGCTGCAAGGCTGCTTACGCAGCTTCATGACACTGTGCATCTATTTCTTTCCTCTTCCCTCATCTCTTCGCCGTTCCCCTTTTAACCTGTTACCAAACACACGCTCACATGCACTTCGATACGTGCAGCGAAGAAAAAGAAAGTTCATGTACATGCGGTGTAAATCTACTTTTATTCTTTCATCCCTGCCCCTGCATTGTGAGACAGCAGAGAGCTCCTAAGAGACCTACTTTCTCTCTCTTTCTCTCTCTGTGTCTCACACACACCCACATGACACTCACTCTTTAATCCTCTCTGTCCTGATCTCCTCCTCACACACCTTTAGCTGAAATCTGCCTCTCACCTCTCCTTTTTCTCTCTGCTGATCCATCCCTTGCCAAGCTCCGCCATCACCACTGCTATGCCGCTCAGTGTCAGATGTAGTTCATACAGGTATCACACACGCACACACACACAGACAGATCATTACTATGAAATCCACAGCAGCACTTCTATCAGTACGCTTCAGCTGATGTTAACAAATGTGCACCACATTTATGTGATTTATAGGAAGGACATTAACGACATTGAAGTGATTATCAGCTAATTTGAGAATTAACTAGCAGCTAGTTGCTCCCCTGGCTGTGTAACCAGTTGGTATGTGCCTAAAGTGACTAATTGAGCTAAAGTAAACTGTGAAAAGTTGCTGTCAGACAGCTGTCTGCTTTAGCTCGCTATGCAGAGTCCCATGCCAATGCCAAATTACCAGCTTCAATAGCGTAAACAAACAGCAGAGAACTATTGTGCCAAATAAACACAGCAAGTACAACCTTTAGCCTAGGCACAATGAGGGATCACTGGGTTAATATCAGGGTGTTTAACACTGCAGTTGCTGTGCTGACACTGGAGACGAGCAATACTCTTCTGTCATGAACTTTGGTAAGAAGCATGTCCCTACCTTCGGTGTTACTCCACTTTAGTATTGAAAGTGAAATGTGGAAAGATCACCTACAGAGGTAAAGTTGATCCTGGTACATTTATTTGTTTACAACAGCTACAGTGAGCAAACATTTCTCAACTCACTCTGATCATGAGTTCAATAAGGAAAAAAGAAAAAAAAAAAGATTGACATCCCTGTTTTATGTTTATTTAGTTGAAGGCCTCGTCCTTTTTTTAATGATATATGAAGAGCGTTGAAAGTTTACAGCCTTGCTGGAGGCGCTGTGAGGTGATACTTGGGATACATGAGTGAACACCTTGACCCGCTCGTGGCGCTAGAGAAAAGTCAGAGGATCATCAAAGTCATTAAGATTCCTCATTTGTGCTCCATCAGGCTTAAAATGTCAAAGGTACAAAAATTTGGCAGTCCATCCAATGGTTGCAGAGGTGTTTCAACGAAACGTCAGAGATGGACCAACCATTACTGAACTAGATTTAAAGTTTTTGCTTGACTGACAAAGTTAGGGAGAGGTATGTGCTCAGAATTCGAATCCTATCGGATTTGTTTCTCTCTATAGAGGCTGGAAGTCATTAACATTATTTGTTATATTGTATACTTCTGGGTATTTGGTGAAGAGCATTTACAGGAGTTATTTATTGTAATGATGTTTCAATTACAGCTATGTTTGTTTGACTTAATTCTTTGGAGAATGAAGGCAATTACACACACACACACACACACACACACACACACACACACACACACAAACAGAAACATACAGTTATTTAAAGTGTTTCACTTTTTTCATGTAGTCTTTCAAAGCACTCAAACACTGCTACAGTATGTTAGTTGGACAAATTGTTCCAGGCCTTTAAGTACATCAAGCTCTGAAACAGAGTTTGATCTAAGTCAGGATCCCCAAGGACGTGTTGCTATTGATACCCACAGAAAAGTGGATTGGGCAGAGATCTCACACAGCATCCGCATCTCTTCCTAGACACATCGTCAATATCCCCTTTCGTTGTTGCATCTTTGTTTTCTAAGTGCTCAAACCCATCAGGGGATACACCTTGAGGCCACTGCGACTTGAACTAGATGAAAAAATGTTGTCCGTCTTTTATTCAGCAGCTTGTTAGCACCTTGCTTGTCCACCGTTGAGTTTTCTCATCAAAGAATATACACCGCTGTGTTCCTACACAAATAAGTTGACTATCGTTTGTTTTAATAATTCATCCACTTACGCTGGTGTCCCTCTCTCTGAAAATATATTGGAGTGGAAAAGTGTCGGGAAAATCACTAAGAGCTGCTGGATACAGTTCAACTAATGAGCAGCTCAATATTTCTGACTGGCAGTGGCAGGGCTATTTTTTTATCAATATATGAAGTAGTTGCATTTCATTTCGACATCCCTTTGTCCCTTTGTTATTCAGCAACCCTCTGTCTGCTGCCTCATCAACTTTGCCTCCCACCAAAATAAATATGAGTTGTCGCTTATTCATTTTCCATTTACTCTCATCTTCCTGTCACTCTGTGCCTCTGACTATGCGGGAGATTGGAGTGACCAACAGAGCCCAAATAGAAAAAACAGCATATATTTGTCAACTGACTTGTTTTTCAACACTTTCATTTACTTACACACTGAAGAAGCCTATTTTTTTAATCAAATATGGTCAAAGTCATTATGCATCACCCTTTCTGTGAAGTTGTTTACAAGCAAGAGTCATGCTGATTTATTGCCATCTTTCACTATTAACCCAGGCTTATCTATCTTCTATCATCCCCATCTCTCCATAACTTTCTCCATCACCCAATCTAATTCTGAATGGGGTTTACTTTCTCTTACAATGCCAAGAGAAAGGGCATCCTAATAAAGCTCAGAATATCAAAGTGTCCTTTTTGCTAAAACAATTTATAGCAGAAGGGCCAAGGCTTCTCTTACCATGGCCGTGTCCTGTTTACCTCACGAAGGACTGGTTTTTGTGTCTAAATCATGAATAATAATAATAATGATGATGGAGCCTTCATCTTGGCACTCCATCACAGTTTGAACCCCTGCCATTGCTGGCCACATACAAACCAACTGCAGACGGATAAAAGCAGTGAGATTTATTACTAATGCTGTTCGTTTTTCCCCTCTTGATAGAAGAACGTATCCTTTCAGAAGCCCTTCTTAGGGCTTTGGCATTTGGCAAATAATTATGAAAGATTTTTATGACATTCATGCCAATAAAGCTTTCTGAAATGAT